>WYDI02022438.1:26510-59638 GCA_009867235.2 Psittacus erithacus
ATCGCTGCAACCAAGGCTGCCCTGGAGCGTCACATTTCCAACCAGCCCTTCCCTGTTGGTGAGCACGAGGTCAAGCACGGCATCTCTCCTTGTTGGCTCCTCTATTACTTGCAGAAGGAAGTTGTCTTCCGCGCAATTGAGGAACCTCTTGGATTGCTTGTGCAGGGCTGTACCATCCCTCCAACAGAAATCAGGGTGGTTGAAGTCCTCCATGAGAACAAGAGCCTGCGAGCGTGAGGCTGTTCCTATCTGTCTATAGAGTACTTCATCCACAGAGTCCTCTTGATCAGGCGGTCTGTGACAGATCCCCACAATAATGTCTCCCATCACTGTTCTCCCTTTAACCCTTACCCACAAACTCTCTGTTGTCTGCTCACCTGTCCCCAGACAGAGTTCCATGCTCTCCAGCCTATCCCTAACATAAATAGCAACTCCCCCTCCCCGCCTGCTGAGCCTGTCTTTTCTAAAAAGCCTGTAACCTTCCATTCCAACATTCCAGTGATAGGAACCATCCCACCATGTTTCTGTGATGCCTATTATATCATACCCCCATAGACATGCACACATCTCTAACTCCTCTTGTTTGTTCCCCATGCTATGGGTGTTTGTGTAGAGGCATCTGAGCCGCGCCCCAAATGAAGCCGACTCACTGGCTGGAGCGGCTGGAATATCTCTACATGGTAGTAATTCCTGTGAATAATTTCAAGTACTTTCACTCTTAAGAGCTGTTTTCCACCCTGAAAAGAAGAAAGGTGTTTTGTTTATTACAGAAGAGCAGTCTGGCAAGCTGAGCCGCTGAGCTTCCCTTGCGCAGGAAGTTTCACTCAGGCTGTGTCTACAGCAGCATGTGTCAGTAAAGAAAATTCCCAGTCTGGCCTCTGACGTTGCTGTCTTTCACTGGTAACTGTGGTGAGTGGATTACTGCAGTCAGGACTTCACCTGAAACATTTCTATGGTACCTGATTTGACTCATGGACTTTACCTATGTTACACATTTATCAATGGTAGCACCAAATAGAGTAAAAAATTGATTTTTCTCAGCTTAGTGAAGCTGAAGTGGACCCCAATGCAGATAAATTTGATCTGCAACCTGCCTAAGGGCCTCTGGAGCTCTGCATGGCAGCTGTTTGTGGCCTGGATCCAGCTAGTTCCCTTTGCCTGGCACTGTTCCTGTAGACCTCTAGGCTACTGCCTGGAGGTCTAAAAAAACTGCTTCTTGCTGAAGCAGTTTGACCAGCTTAGAGGGAGCCTTCGGCTTTGCCATTGTGCTCTGTGGCACTGAACAAGGTCTTGCTACCTTTTGCGACCACCTTTGTGTTCCCAGGGAACCCAGAACTACTGCTACTTTTTAGCTACTCTGTCTCTACTAAGGTGCTGATAGCAAAGGGTTTGTCTGTATAAGACGTGACTTCGCAGGCCGGACCAGAATTTGGTCTTACTCCATGTTCTGGCCAAGAAACAATAGGAAATGCACAGAAATGTGTACCAGAACAGGAGTACACAAGCAAGTCTGTTGGGAGGTTTTGGTTGTTTTGTAGTTGTATTGTGGGTTTTTTTGGGGTTGTTTTCTTTTTTTGATATCAGATTTAATAATATAATACTTACATAAAATCAAGCATATGAATGTATTGAGCTGTCTTTCTGAATACTAGAGTTTACTCAGGGATAGGTATTTGTTCTATATACTGTGCATGTGAAAGCACTTGTAAGCATGTATGCAAGCATGGACTCGTAAAGAGTCTTTGCCAATAGCAAATGCCAAACCTCTATGGGAGAAAAGGCTAGTGTTCTTAATAATCTGTGAACATTGTGAACAGAACATTGAACAATGTGGTTTGAAACTGAATTTATTTGTTAAAGTTTCTCCAATAATCCTCCAAACTTGAGCCAACCAGCCAAGTACCTTGGCTCCCCATGCCCTGGTCAGAAATTCTGAGTTCAGGTTCTTCACTAATGGCCCTTGACTGCTTGGGTGGATACTGCAAAGCTCTTCCAGTCTGAAAAGCAGCTTATCGTACCTCAGGAATGGTGATGATGTGTAACAGCGGCACAGTGGGCATACTCCTTACTTTTCTACCACAGGAAGAGGAGTTGTTGGTATAACCTGTTGCTTCAAATGTCTATTGTGTCATGATGCCTACGGAGGAAATAAAGAGCTAGACATCTTCTGTACAACACAGTACCATACGGGTTTCCTTCTTCTTCAATGGCACACTCCTCACAAACCTATGGACAAGGGAGTATATTCATCCTCCTATAGAGTGCTCTGGAACTAGTGCTGGAGGAAGGATTTGACCTCTCTTACTAGGAAATTGTAGGTAAATGCAAGAAGTGCGTCTATAAAATCATGGGCTCTGGATTATGAGTATCCAGGAATGTGTTTTTAGTGTTCTGATAGCTTCATTAAAATGCCAACTTAGTTTTTCTCTAATGAGCAGAAAAACACATAGAATGGTAAGACTTGCTAGAAATGGAGTCAGAAACATCATGATGTCACTGTAGAAACTCATAGTGCATTTTTAGGTTGGAATTTCAGTCTCCTAAATCAAAAAATACATAGCAGAAGTGGAAAATTGTCAGAGAAGAGTGACAAGGAGAGAGGTATGGAAATGAGAAATGACTAAGATCACTTAGGGCTCTTCACCTTGAAAAAGCAGTGGCTGGGAGAGGATGTGATAAAGGTCTGTATTAGGAAGTGCATGGAGAATAACTGTTCACTGCCTCTTGAAAGCAAGAAGCGGGGGCAGCAATGTAACCACTAGGTGAGAGATCAAAACAAATAGAAGGAAGTGGTTTCTCACATGTGTGTAGTTAGACTGTAGAGCACTGTGGATGCTGCAGGATGTTGTGGATGCTGTAAATGTGCAAATGGTCAAAAAGTAGGCGCATAAGTTCTTGGAAGAAAAGCCTACTACAAAGGTATTACTTCTGCCTTAGGAAGTCCCTAAGCTGAAAGTTTTTAGAAGTTATTAGAGAGTGTTCTAGAGAACTTTCACTAGCTGCTTGATTTCATTTCCATAGTCTTTCTCAAACATTTGCTATTTCCTGCTGTAAGCTAGAGTATGGGTTAGATGGGCCTCTGATCTCATACCAGTACAGCAATTTTTGTTATCTCTAACATTCAGCACAAGTTTTAATACAATGTCACATTGCAGTTCGCTTACTTCCCTTTCTCCCCCTTTCAGAATCCCTCTGACATATCCCTGGGCTTTCTGGTGGCTCCAGCCATCTTGCCTCAGCCACCTCAAACCCTACGTGCAGTTTAGCACTGGGAGCAGAGAGAAGTTGTCTGAATAATGAGCTCGTGGTTAGTCAGACAGAAGTTGATATATGGGGTAAACACACAGATTGGAATTCTTTCATACCATCTTGATTATGAAAAGATAACCACGATATTTATATCTCCCTGGTTACTTGTAACCCACTCATACTGTGTGTGGGGGAGTGTTTTTGTTTTGGTTTGGTTTTAAAGCAAACTTTCTCATATAATGCTTTACTGTGTGCAGTTTTTTTAATAATAAAGTTTACATCTTTTAAAAGTTACTTTGTGCCTGACTTATGTGTTAAATATTGAAAAAAATCTCAGCATCACAGTCGGAGTAGATTTTTAGCAAATTCTCTCAAAAGTATAACCCCCATGAGCTCAAGAGACTGTTTTTGTGCCAGTTTGTACATAAGCATAGCCTGTGAGTGGAATTTTGCGTTTGGTGGTGCTAAACACAAAGGTTAAGCTCCATCATGATAAATTGTGGTCCAGAATGCTAGAAATCTCAGGTGATTCCTTTATAGCTGAAGCAAGTGGCTTGGAGAGCTCTGAGAAACTTCCCTACTTTCCAGTCTTGGTAAAACCTGGTATGACAGTAATTTCCTGGAGGTAGGTGAGATTTGCTTTGATATCCATCTGTGCTTTCCTACATCAGAAGACCTGTACATCTTCTTCAGTTAGCACACGGTGCGCCTCCCCGCAGAGCTGAGAGCACTGGGTGTGTGTTATAGTAGCGCATAATGTTAACCACAAGCTTTTTATAGCAGAGCTCTTAAGTGTGAAAATTTCCATACAACTTATTTTCATGCTACAGGGTGTCACATTTCAAAAGGCAGTACTATGGCAAACCAGTGGTTAGTTTATGTGATTACTTCGAAATTAGCAAAACGATATAGAGATAAAAATGTTGGCTTTGAATACGGTAATTTCTTTCTGGAGTGATTTCTTGGGTTTGCAAGTGATTTTGTTGAAAAGTAGAATATTATTTTGCAGAAAGAACTTATGCTGCAATAGAAAAGATTCCTTTTTTTTTTTTTCATTACCTGTATTGTTTTACAAATTTCCTTGGGTTTGCTTTTACTTAAGGTAGAGTAACAAATGGAAACAGATTGGATTATAGCAATATATAAATTTAATAGCTATGTATTCTTTACTTTGTGTGTTGTATTCATGGAATGAGTCCTCAGGCAAAATATTTTCCAGTAGGGGAACAAAACAAATATCCAGCTATTCACAAGTAAAATGTATCATCCTCTAAAAGTGGACATTTTAGGCACAGCTTGAGTAGGTTTTAATTGTTCCGTCCTCTGCAGAGCTGCTATTCTGGGGTGCTAAAGCTACATTTCTTTGGAAACCTGACACAGTTGAGAATTGTATATTTGACATCTATGACTCTGGACATTGGTTAACACTGTTTCGTCGTGGGGAAAAGAATCGAGCTTGCAGACTTGTTCCACACTCATCTGTTGTTTTAAATAAGATAATTTCAAAGAAAAATTACCAGCTGATTTTTGCTTTCTGTCTTTGGGGTTGGGGCAGGGGAAGAAGTTTTGCATGGTGAAAGTGTGAGCTCATACAGATCATTCAAGCAGTGGTAAATGATAATGATGCAGGCTCACGCATGAGTGCTGAGATTTCTCTGTCTTATGTAAAAATTCTGTGGTCTGTTCCACATGACTTTTGAATTTGGGTTACATATTGGGAAGATAGTTACCAACCTTGAGTGGGAGGTGGGCAGAGATCTTCCTGGACGTGGGAAGTTTGGGGGTTTTTAAATCATTATCATTATGTCAGTGCTCAGGAACTTCTTGGGCATGTTACAGTTTTTCACAGGTGCAGCATTTCAAATGGCACTCAAACCCAAGTGAGAGGCAGCATGAGCAACTTCCTCCATACTGGGCAAAATATGGAGCAATTCCTAGAAGTTAGGGATGGGCCCTGTATAGTGTTCCTGTGGGGGATGATTCCTCATGCTTCTGGGCAGCAGTGTAAGGCGCTGGCGTGCTCTGATCCTGCACGTACTACTACTGTTCTACTTGGTGGGTGTTAAACCTCCTTTATGCAGAAATCATTGTTCTGAGGCTTGAAATTAGCCTGTTTCATAATTACAGTGCATGTTGTAGGTCACTGAAATGTTAAGAGTGTTCAGCTAATGCAATGTACTCTTTAAAAAAAAAAAAAAGAAACGCCCGAGGCATTTTACACTTGGTAAAAGAAAAAAAGCCCAATAAAATACCCACGGAGAGCGAACAACAAAATATGTTCTGTAGCTTAAAGTGATCCAGAGTCTTTTGGAGTTCATGAACCAGCACTGCCGTTTGATGTCAGCAGAACTGAGCGGAAGCATGTGGTTTGTGAGCTAGCTGCTGCCGTAGAGTCACGGCTTCGTGCTGGCTGAGCCTGGGGATGGGCTGTGCAGGGCAAACCGCAGTACAAACCTGACAACTGTTCCACTGCAGGATTAAGACCCTGCCTCAGGTTCAAACTTCAGCTGCTTTACAGCGTGTCGTGCTGTAAGTTTCTGCAGCGTTCCGTGTCTCAGATGGTGATAGACCACAATTAACGCAGAAGTAGGCAAGGACATCTCCTGCTTCTACTCTGCCAGATAACCATTTCATCATAGGAGGGAGGAAGAGAAAAAGCAAGCTACGTCCTGGACAGAGAAGCATGATGCTGCTTGAAAAGGAATAAAATAACATTATTGCCTCATGTTCCTTCAGCATGTGACCAGTTATGGCAACTGCTGATTGTCTACATACCAGGAAAAAAAAATGCCCAGTAGTATAAAAAGTTCACAGTCTCTACTTCAGGTCATTACAACTGACCTTTCCTCTAAAGGCAGTTATTAAGGAAGTCCACAACTAATCCAACATTTAAATATGCTTTGCTGAGCAAGAAGAAAATCACAGAGTGTAAGAGAGGGTGGTTCTTTTTTTTAAGCCTTCAGCGTGCTTTCTTTTCTCTCCGTTGTCTCTGTGTGATTTGCTAAATGAGATGATGTCTCTCATTCTTTGAAAACAAGCTTTTAAATATAATGAAGTAGATAGAAAAGAAGAAATGTAAGAGAGGTCACAGAAGGCCTGAAATGACCATTTAACGCCTTATCTGTTAAGAGGATGCTGCAGAGTGTATCCTGCAGAGCAGGGCTACTTCTGGCCATAGAGAATCTGCACATACAGATACAGAAGGTTGAGGAGGGCAGTTATGGTGTCTCAGGCACAGGGGCAACACATGCAGCTCAGGACCCCAGGGGTTGCTTGGGGAACTGATTGCTTATTTTCCTAACTGTTGCAGCTTGGCAGGCTTTCTTTGCCCTAGTCTGTGCCTTTCAACCAGACAAAAAAGAATTAAGGCATGAGTGTGTGTTCCTAACATGGTTGCTTTTGTTGCAAAGAGAATAGTTTCAACAATACATAGTGGCAATGGGGAGTTTTCTGCCACAACGATGAACAAAATTCCCATCCTGTAGAGCTTGCTTGAGCTAAGCAATATTAGGAAGAACTTCTGGAAGAGGACAGAATTTTCATTCCATTAATTCATATTATATTAATAATTCTGATGTTCATATTGAAGAAATTATATACAGATATAACTTTAGAATAACACATATGATATGATGTGATATGTTATGATACAATCTAATGTGATATGTTATACATCTTTTTTATATAGATTTAATATAAATTATTTTGAAGGTATTATCTGTATTTTTATGTATGCATAAACATAAAATATTTCCATTTAGCTATCCACTGATACACAAAATAGTGAGCTTATTGCAAACTTTTATCTTACTTTCATTTCAGTTGGTTATTATTACTGTTTATTGCTGATCCTTTTCCTTTCCTATTGGGAGGAATCTGTCCTTTGAAAAGCAGGGAAGATATATGTAGACTACTGTGATTATTCCTCTGACCTAGCTGAAGAGTTACTGCTAAGTCTGTGGATGCTTGTGCAGGCCTAAACCAAATAATTCCTCAAGGACAGTGATTGCAGTAAAGAAATGAGGGGCTTTTCCTGAAAGTTATATATGTTTACTTTTTGCTTTGTGGAAATGCTAAGTAGCCATTAATTTATGCATTACTCTTGTCAAGATGTGAACACTGACCTTCGAGCTCCAGGTGGTTATAAAAGTACTCGAGGCATGGAAGGCATATGCATAGTAAAACCGTGGTACATGTAATTGGGTATCAGTAAAACCTACCTGCCTTAAAAAAAATGAAGAAAAAAAGCTGATCACATATCTGTACAGGAAAATAAAAATAAACCCATAAACCTCAGAGTTCCTGCGAATGATTTGCTACTAACGTCAGTACTTTTTTAGAGAATGAGATGATTTAGATCAAGCAAACATTCTTCTGACATTAGTGATGTAACAGTCTTGTGTTCAGAGAGATTTCCTGTTTACTTTGGGTCTGAACACAGACGCCTCAAGAAAGTAGGTGCTAAAATTTTCATTCCACATCTGCATATAAAGACAGCCCAAACTGTTCTGACATCTGTAGCAAACTTATATATGTTTTTGTTCTTCAGAAGCAAGGGAGTAGTGACAGCTGAAAAATCTCATGAGATCAGAGACTTCTTGGTTTGCTGACCAAGCTAATTCCCCAGTTTTAATTCTGTAATGCAGAAAATTATCTCGCAGTGTTAGTTTGGCGGCCATGTGAGCTACTGTCATGCTCTTAACTGGGACCTTTGTTAGCAAATTCACCTGGAGTCAAGGGGCTTGGTATCCCTTAGGGATGAACCATGGCTCATTTAGATCTGAAGAGCTCACAGATGGCAGTAAGGCATCGTGGTGGAGCTCAGTACTTAGTTTCATGCTGTAACTTTTCATGAATTTTCTGTTTCAAATCGTAACTTCTGTGGGTGTTCACAGACAGAAGCAATACATCTTTTTTATAATTTATGTGTATGATTCATAGTTTCGAGTTGAAAGCTTAGTTTTAAACGTATATTTTTTCCTAAAAGGCAGAGGTCGTCTTCCTGTTGCATTCTTTTCCTAATTATGAAAAAATGGGGATTATATTTAATAACTTGATGCAACTCTTTCTATGCTTTTGAAAATACAAAAGCATTCACTTCCATTTACATATCCACACTCAAGTGGATGAAGGAATCTGTTACAAAACAGCCCATGGTCAAAATCTTGTGTGAACTGAGATCAGAAATAAGTATTTTTGAGTGGGATTTTTTGTTTCATTTTCATTTGCCTTTTGACTTTGTATGGTTGTGTTTTCACAAGCAGTGTCATAGATGTGAAAACTTGCTTCATATGCATAATGTGACTGTTGAGCAGTCTAAAGACTGAAGTCCTGAGGTTACTTCTGAACTCAGGTCAGCTCAAATTTGCTGCCAAGGCAGGAGGCCTTGTTTTACTCCCAAGCGATAAAAATCTAACAGTAGAAAAACACAGCCTGCAATAAAGTCACTCAGTGAGTTTTGTTTCTGTTTTGATCGTCTCTAGAAAATGAGATTGCTGATTGTTTTTGTTAGCTGACTTCATTAGATTTGTATCCTGTGAATATAGAAAGCATCTTTCTAAATGTGTGATTGCAGTACTAGCATATGAAAAAATCCACCATCGAGATGTGTTCTGGCATTAAATTATTGTGTATTTAGAGATTCTGCAACCATTACCTTAACCTACTAGGCAAGAAATTGTTGCACGTGAAGCTGTTTGGAAATTTACATTGGCACTAGAAACCAAAACTGGGTCTTGGAGAGCATGACAGCAGCAAATGCACAGGCAAAATATACGGCAGTAGTAGGAAAAGCATAAGATTTTGCTCTTAGAAAAAGAGAGGAGAAAGAGCAGAGGGAACAGCTTGCTGCTGGCTGCAGTGAGAATGAATGTGGGTCAGTGGGAATGTGGGAAGCACTCTGTCAGAGAGGGATGTGCTGGTCCACAAGGGCCAGGCTGGGTCCAGCAGAGCCAGCACTCTGAATTAGCACCGGCAGCATTAATAATCTTTCATTCATGGCTTTTACCTCTAGTGACTGTATGCCAGGGTTCCTAATGTTCTTGGTTCTGTGGTGACAATGCGGAGACACCAAGTAGGGTTTGTGTGAAGCCAGATGTGGTTCATGGGGCTTATCAGTTCAGATGGCTTCTAGCTGTGAGTTGTCCCTGGGTGCAGTGGAGCTTCACTCACCCAGGGCTATGTCTGAGCTAGTAGGGATGGTCGTGCTGAATATATCTATGGGGTGGGTTATTTGCAATTTGGATAACACACCTTGGAGTGGTTTAGTAGTAACTATAGAAGAAGGGGGAGAGATACAACACAAAACACATTTTAAAATAGTGCTTATTGGTAGTTTAACTTGTAATGGATTTGATGTCACTGAAATTATTTTTTGCCAGGCAAAAACTGATTCTCAGAAATGCAGATGTTCCTGTCATCATGAATACATATTTTAGTGAGAAGGTGCTACCCAGTGAACATTCAGAAACAAGAGAGAAGACATACGGTCTTACAAAGATGCTTATTAGGAAGAATATTATATCTTTGGCAGAGACATTCAGGCTAGATGACGTTGATGATGAGTTACACCAGCAAACTTCAGATAATCAGGTAAGATCCATTTGGGTGACAGTTCAGTACTTGGTAAGATGTTGGTGTTGGAAATCATAACAAAACCAAAATTCTAAATTACTGAGCTGTTCAGTTTCCTCTTGCATTTAGCCAAGGCTGAATAATATGCAGTGTTTATTTTAATAATATTTTCTTAGCAGAGGCTTTTGGCCCATCCAGACGCTGAACTGCTGTGAGGTTATTTTGCTGAAGTCTCACTACTGTGCTAAATAGTAATAGTAGCTTGAGTTTTCATTTATTTCTCTCGTATTCCTTATAGCTGAATAGCTAAGCTTTATTTGAAATAAAATCAGTTTTCTGCTCACTCACTCAAGATACTATTTTAAATAAACGTTCCTTTTTCACACTGTTTCTTAACTCGTTTCCTAATCAATCCTATTCTTTCTTTAAAGCACCAATTGATAATAACACCACCGCCCTTTCCTGCACCTTTAATTTGTTTTCTTTCCTATTTTGACTAAAGTGACTACTGACTGTGGATGTCTCTATCTGTGGTTCTACAAGCTGAGGTATTCTAAGAGATCTGATTTTCTGATAGTCCATACTAGCACTTTCTCTTGTAAAGGCTTTATTTTGGCCCCCCAAAATCATTCTTAATACTTAGTATTTGAGATGTTTGGCCCTACAGGTTTGATGAACAACACTGAGTGTCAACATTTTGTATTTGCCTGATGTGTAATTCCCACTATAGGCCTGGGAATGGAAAAGTTACATAAATCAATTCTCCTTTCTTGCTTGAGCTCTACCTTTTAAAAAGCTTCTACTGCGGTATTCAAAAACCAGAACAATTCACTTGTTCCCCTCATGGTTCTTAGCAGACAAAAGGTTTTAGAGGTGGGCCCATGTGAACCTTGTGAAGTTCAACAAAGCAAAGGGCAAGGTCCTGCTCATGGGTTTGGGCAATCCCCAGCACAAATACAGACTCAGTGAAGAATGGATAGAGAGCATTCCTGAGGAGAAGGACTCGGGGGGTATTGGCTCAGCAGGACCCAGCAGTGTGTGCTTGCAGCCCAGAAACCAACCATGTCCTGGGCTGCATCAAAAGAAGCATGGCCAGCAGGTCAAGGAGGTGATTCTCCCCCTCTCTTCCATTTTCATGAGACCCCACCTGCAGTACTGTGTCCAGCTCTGGAGTCCTCAGTACATGAAAGAGAGACCTGTTGGAGAGAGTCCAGAGGAGGCCGCAAAGATGACCAGATAGCTGGAGCACCTCCCTATGAAGACAGGCTGAGAGTTGGGCTTGTTCAGCCTGGAGAAGAGAAGGCTCCAGGAAGAACTTAGAGCAGCTTCCAGTGCCTAAAGGGGGACCTTCAAGAAAGGTGAAGAGGGACTTTTTACAAGGGCCTATAGGGATAGGACAAGGGGGAACAGGTTTAACTGAAAGGCAGATTTAAGTTAGATATTAGGAAGAAGTTTTTTCTGTGAAGGTGGTGAGGCACTGGCACAGGTTCCCCAGAGAAGCTGTGGCTGCTCCATCCCTGACAGTGTTCAAGGCCATGTTGGATGGGGCTTGGAGCAGCCTGGTCTAGTAGAAGATGTCCCTGCCCATGGCACGGGGTTGGAATTAAATGAGCTTTAAGGTCCTTCCCAACCCAAACTGTTCTGTGATTCTAAAGCCACTTCATTTAAAACTCAGAAGACAGGTTTTATTGCAACTCCTTTGTAGACAAAGGGTGGTGTGGTACCACAGTTTTCTTTTAAATACTCCAAATTCTCCTTCTCTACAGGTGGATAATACTTATGGCACGGTCTGTAACACTCTGAAAACCTTTCTTGGCACCTATCTTTTTATAAAAGCAGGTCTCATTGTGAAATTTCACTCATGCTGGGAAGGAGTCTACATATATCGACCATGTTAGTCTATACATGCATACAATTTTTACTGAAAAATTTATTTTAAAATTAATGGAATTACTCATTTAGATTAAGGCACAGTGTAGCATAATTTTATTCATATAATTTATTTTGAAAGTTTGGAAGATTTTATTTACAAAATATGTTTTAGAATTAACAAAGTGCTTTGGAACCTACTTTTGGAAGTAGGATTGGACTTTTAAAGTTTTATACTTTTCATTAATCATCTAATTCTTTTACATTTAAGCATTTTACATTGAAATGTGCAAGTCTTAGGACTAGCTTACTGTTCTCTAAAACCAGGCATCTGTTCATTTTCAACTCAAAGTTCAGAAGCATTCAAGTTGGATTTCACCCATTTTAGAAGAGGAAGGAACAAAACTTCAACAAACTAAAAAGGAAACTCAGTTCAAAGGGAAGAATCATAAATACTGATATCAATTCTGTTTTCCTGCTGGTGTCACCCTCATCTCTCGTGGACTGAGTTAGCTCAGTGCGGAGCATGAGTTAAATACAGGAAAGCACTGTGTGCTCAGCTCTCTTGAGTGTTCATTAAAAATCTATAGTAAATACTGGCCGCTAGTCTGTAAGTTAGTTTAGGTGCAGTAAGTATTTTTAAACTGATTTTGCACTTCTTTCAGTGATTTTTCATGCTGAAGTTTTACTCTCCAGACTGCATAGTTTCAAGGTCCCCTGAAATGTTTCTATTAATAGGTTTTTCTTCCCCAGGTTGCTTGTGCTCCGCAAATCCATAACGACTGTGATTTGGAAAAGCATCCCTTAGCACAGAGTGCTGTTAATGATTCTCTGCTTGAAATGGTGGAAAGCCAGGGAGCAGTGGGATGGAGAGAAGCACAGGTACGAGTCGTTATCCAAAGGGTGTACTGTTTGCCTGCAAGAGAAGGTTATGGAAGCCACGCTCAAGGAAACAAGCCTCTTTGTGCAACACCCATCATAAATTCAGATCCACTGAATGTTAGGTGAGTAGTAAGATGCATGGGAATTTTTCTGTTGAGGCTATGATATATGAGAAACTAAAGAGGAGGGAGTTTGGAAATGTCATTCTTAATCATCAGCTTGCAAGGAATAAGCATGCTCAGCAAAGTGTGGAGCTCTTGATGGAAGTGGTATAGTTATTTAGTAGGTATGGTGTGACACAGAAGTAGTCCTGCCCAAAGGAGTGAAGGATTTGTCTACAGTTCGCGTCATCACCAGATGACAGGAAGATTGAAAACAAATTAATGGGAATTTAATTTAAAACCAGTGATGATCTTCAACATCTTAAACTGTTCGTTGCGTTTAACAAAGTAACTGTTATTTACCATTTACCTGTTTCAGGCTCCAGTATGCACTGCTGATAAGTTATACAGTGGTCCTCTGAAGCAAAAGAGAAATATAGAGAGAGATGGAGTTAGAAAATTGGGACTTTGCATAGATTCCATTAGAGAAACATCAGCATAGACCTCCATTGTGAAGCCACTGGAAAAGGCTCCTGTTGGGTTCTGGAAAACTGGAGATCACAGCAGTTCAGCTTCTCTGCAGTAAAAAGTGATCTGGTGTCAAAACATTAACAATAATGAAGAAATCTTACAGGCAAAACCTATAGAGCATGCAGCTTCAGACCAGTGGTTTTAGCTTCTTCTGGTTTAGTGTTTGCATCCTAATACTGGTCTGTTTCCTCTGTAGGGAATCAAGAATGGGACCTTGTTTTCTTAAGTACAAAACCTGTGCCAAACACAGGTTTCCCTTCTGATCAGTACTGAACTGCTGAATCCTTTCCTTCTCCTGTTATGACACCCAAGGTTTCAAACCAAATAATGTTTTCAAAGTCTTTCTCAGCAATTCTCGATCTGAGATCACTATGTCTGTTATTGAATTTCCTTCATTTGGTTTTGCATTAACGTTTGGTTCATGACAACTTAAAAATTTGAAAGGTAAGATACATTCAATTTTGTTTTCAGTCAAGAAGCTCATTAAGAAAAGTTACAGTGGCAGAGATTGTATAAAGCTTCTAAGTTCAGCCTCTCAGGACATTAGAAGATCTCTCTTCCCGCAGAGTTTAGGACCTGAATGTAGGTGTGCAATTAGTTTAAAAGGTCCCGTTGAGAGCTCTCCAAATGTAATTTGCAATAGGCTTTGAAGGGATTCTTCAAGGATTGAAGAATTTGAGTTCCAATAAGCCACCCTGCTGGTGGGTAGTAACATGCTCACAGGTCCTTCTTCCTGAGCTTTTGAAGTAACTGGAATTCTCCCAATTCTCACTACCTTATAAGCGACTCGATAATTTACAGCACTCGTTGATAAATGAAATTCCTCAAGGAGGAATTCAGGAAGATTGTTCTTTCCTAAAATGCAAGCTCTGTCATCCCTCACAGGATTTGTAATTATCAGCAGCCGTGTCCCCAGTATTTTTTAAAAAGCTCCTTTACATATAATAGTTATATTAACCTGAACTTGTATTATTTTTTTAAAAGCAATTGGTGCATCTTGTCATGTGAACTCATTGTTTTATGTTTAATTTGTTCTTGCTGTAATATATAGTCTCATTAAAAGTGAGAGGAAAAGTATTTTTCCAGCCTTACATCAATATATGATTTTTGAGGTGAGTATTCCTCTGTCTAGATTTTAATTCCAGAGGGCCACATTTGATCAAGTCAAGGCAGCTGGCAGTCTATCATTCAAGCTGATTATTAGCAGCATCAGTTCTAGCAGAGTTCAAATGACAATACTGTCTCTGTATTTCCTTTCCAACTTTTAACCAAAAGTATACTTAACTTGCAGTCACACCATTTGAAGTAGTTAACCTGCCTGAGTCCACGCCCTTCACAGGAATGGGGTGAAAGAAAACAGAAATCTGAGATTCACTCCTTATGTCAAACTTGAAATAGAAATAAAATGAAAAAATGAGTCCGTTGCTTCTGAGTACATGCTGTAGCTGGGTATTCTCACGTGCAGTTGTTAAACTGGCCTCTTCCGAGTTCCTCCCATTTTATAGATAGCCCAGCCCAGAAAAGAACTTGGTTGTTGTTTGTAGCTATCAGACTGTCTCTTGGAACCTGAAGAGGAAAAAAAACCCACTTTCTCTTTTGCAAAGAGGAGAACTAACCCTTCTAAGACTGAGGAATGGAAAACACCTCATACTGCTTTATCAGCTATTTCCACAGCTGATAGGCATCCACATGGGACTTTTCTCCTCTATCAAAAATGTCTTTGTCTGTCACTTGATAGTGAGCAAATGGGCCCAACGCCTTCTGGCAGTCCTTTGAACCAACTGATGGCTCATTCTTTTGTGATTAAAAAAAAACCTTTTTTTTTTTTTCCCTTTGTAAATTTCTTTTTTTGTGAATTAAAACTGCCATGAAGGTTTGTATTTTATGAGGCAAGATGAGTTAGATAATGCATTCTTTCATGAACAGAAGTTTGTAATTAGATATCAAGGTAGATGAATAGTCACTTGGTTTCTATTTTGGACAGGCTGTTTTATTGTGTATCTTCTTTTGTAGCACTCCACAATAACCTAGATGTTGTTGCCACAGGGAGGCATAAAAAACACAGTAAGTTGAAAAAAGGCATGAAATTAAATATGGAAGAGGAGAAGTGATGCATTTTGTGCAAGACTTCCAGTTTCTAGAAAGAGACTGGCAAACAGTGGGAGAAACTGCTATTTTCATTGTAAGGAAATGGATTCATTTAATTGGTTAAAAACATAAAAATTGGTAAAAGATAAAAATCACAGAAATGTCTATATGCATCTAGCTTTTATTGTTCATAAATACATGTATGTAGAATATGGCCTTTTACTGATAGACAAATGGATACGTCCGATGGGTTTAAGTCTGTTTAGCTGAAGTATTTAAAGCATTTTCTGAGGACACTGAGAAATCATTACAGAGACTAAGAAATTCTCTGGCTTCTGTTGTACAGAAATTGGTCCCACGTTCCCTGAATTATTGTTGAATTATTTGCCTTTCCCCTCATAATCAACTGCTCTTGCAAATGGACTGTTCATGCTGAAGAAGTTTCACAGAGGGGGGGGAGAGAAGAAAATATGACTTGCCGTGACTGTCTGCTCATTTCCAGCATTCCTAGCATGCTTTTTGCTGCCTTTTCCCCCTCTGATGAGAGAGATACTTTTTCCTAATGACACGTTTGTGTAAACCCGATTATTTTGATTCTTTTTGAAAAAGGTCTGGCTCACATGTACAGAGATCCCAAAGAGACTCCTGTCAACCTGAGGCGCTCACTGGTGCTGAGGTGTCTGACTCACTGCGTCGGCCTTGTACTTTGTGTTCCTGGGATAAAGCAGTGTATAATTTGGATTTTGCTCTTGCCAGTGTCTGTTTGTTTCGAGTGGGCCGCGTGAGTTCAGCAAAAAATAGAGCTGGTCAGTTTTATGCCTTAAAGGACATGGCTGGTTGTTTGTGAAACTAAAATAGATGCATTTTTAGGACTATTAGGCAGTTAAACTGGTCAGAGATTTGGGTGAGGAGGCTGGAGAGAAAAGGGTGTTGTCTGTTAAGAAGGAAAAGCTAACCACTGCTAATACCAAACAATGGTAGCTATAGCTATGAATCCACATTTTAAAATCTTTGTGGGCGACTAGAGAAATTTTCCATTTGCTTCTCTTGGCATATGATTTGTCCTGCTTCCTACCTGAAAGTGAGCACTCTAGCCTGCTATAACTGTCTATTCCAAGAACAAAGGAAAGGCAGTACATTTACTTTAAAACATAATGTTCTCAGCCTCTATGCAGTAGTCATCAATAGTTCCTTTGGTTTTGCTCTTTATTTTGTTTGCCAGTTGCCAGATCTCAGAGCAGTGGAAAGGCCTGCTGCCATGCAGGCAGGACCCTTGGGGAGCAAAATATTTAGAAAAGCCAAGGATTTGTTTGAGTGGCTGGAAAAAATAGAAGTTTGGGGAAAGTCACATTTCTCTTTCTGAGCAGGCCCTCAGAAACATGATCGTTGCTGGGATTCATTATGCTCTAGCAAGTTGTTGCAAGTTTCTGAGTAGTCTGTTCATATGTAATTATGTATAAAACAGGAGTTTTTGCAAATAGTAATTCTGTAAAGTTAATTAATTTCAACGCTGGATTTCCTTTTTCCCTCTCTTTTCTTTGTCTGATGATCTTTGCTGTTTATCTTAAAACAAATCTAGTCAATGGGTTAACCTGTCTGGCAGCATGCGCAACTAAAAGTTGAATGTCAGGTGCTGCAACTAACATTCCAAGTAGGTGGACTCATATATTGAAAAGTCACTCTTCTGGTATGGAAAACCTAGCTTACATTTTATAAAGCATATGGAAATAAACAACAACAAAAAAACCTGGAGGTCTTCTTATTTGAAAAGAGCCCAGATTGGAAAGGAGTGTCGTGAAAGATCCATGTTCACAGATGCTAACATCTGTCAGAATGTTTTTTGTGGCTGACTTAAATCTGTTTACAGCATTCCATTTGTTTTTTGTGTTTTTTGTTCAACAAAACATTTTAAATGGAGTGGTCATAAATGCAAGTTTTTTAAAATTACATTACGTTTCTGGGATGTGATTTTTCAAGTGGGAAATAAACAGGAAATAGGTAACTGAAGTGCAGTAGAGAATACTCCATGAGCTTCTCTGATTTCCCCATTTCAGATCCCTCTCAGAAGAGAAGATATGTGCTTTTGATATTCTTGCAAAGTAGTCTTAATTGCTCCTTGGTAGACCTGTAATAGTTCTCCTAACAGCTGTGGTTCAAGGTCTAGTAACCTGTTTCTGCTTTGAAGTCTCTCTTCTTTTTTCTTTTCCTTTTTTTTTTTTTCTTCACAGTTAAGACTCTCTGACACTTGGATTATTCCCTTTTGCCTCCACCCTGCTCTATTTTTAATTCTCAAACTGGAGCCACCAAAGCAGAGAATAAGGACAAAAGGCTGTTGGAAAAATTGCTTTGGTATCACGTTGTCTGGCTGAGACAATAAAGTGTATTATATATTTAACACTGTAGTTTCCCCATGCTGTTGCCCAGATAGCCCTGAAAGTCTGTTTTCCCTGCTTCCGGTGGTGCAGGCAGATAGGTGGAACTTGGGCTTCTTCCAGTGCCACTGTAGTACAACAATTTGTTAATTTGACATTACCGTTTATTTTTCAGTGCTAAATATTTACATAATCTTATTCTGTCCAAGGGCAAGGTGAAAGCACTGTTATCTGATATACTCTGTACAAAGGAAAAAAAGGACCCCTCAACATACAGCACGGGGTTTTGGCCCTGCAGTGGGAATAGGCAATTAAACAATTTACCGCTGTTCTAAAATGTCAGGGCAGTGGTAAAAGCTGCTGATACAGAAAAGAGTCTCCAGAAGACAGCAGCCAGCATAGACCACAAGTGTGACAGAGATTCAGTCTCTTTGGAAAGCAAGTGGGCAGGAACAGAAACCAACCATCAGATGGCCAACATTTAACACTGTGTGTGAGCTCAGCAAAGACAAGTCACTGGTTGCTAGCTCATGTTTCCTCCATACTCAAGTGCTTAAACTGATCAGTAAAGTGCCCGTGTGTTCACAGAAGATAGTCACACACACCCAAGCCATTTGTTGATCAAGAAGGAGGAATAGCTCTACTTACCAATAGCTCTACCCTATGATAAAGGAATTGCAGAGATACATAAATAACAGAGACATATAAATGGTTGGGAAGCATCATGATGTAGCTGTGCATTCACCACCACTTACCTTGTAACAGTAGTTTTTCACACCTCCCACATCTGATGATGTGGCTTTAGAAATCTGAGGAAGGTTTATTGCACCTGAACACCTTGTTTCCCACTGCTCTCTGTTTTAAGGCTGTATGCACCCAACTGATTATTTTCAAAGGAATATGTAAACTAAGGGAATGGAAGAGCAAAGTGGTCCCCTGTATGTTACCCTCTAGTGGAGACCAGACTAGGGAGTCGAAAGCAAACAATCTGAAAAGGTACTTTTCCAGCCCTAGAGTCACAATCAAGGTATGTTCTGTTGTACATTGTCTGTTTAAAACCAGGAATAGTAATCTTCCAGCACCTGTTATTTGTCAAGAATTATTCTCAGATGGCCTATGTAAAAGGTATGGAATCTTTACCTTGATTTTTACCTTTTTTTCCCTTGAGTTTTTGTATAAGAGCAGAAATCCTCCATGTGTGTTTTATGCCTCTGCCTTTCACTGTTTACATGACTTCAATCCTGACCTGGACGAATTGTTAGAAGTTGCGCTAGAGCTCTCCAAAATTTTTGTAAAAGCCACATTTTGTCTCTAGGATTTGTTTTCTGCCGTCGTGGACAGAAGGCAAGGGCTGTGAGCAGTGATAATTATTATAAATGCCTAGATGGACACATGCTGAGCTAGCAGTTGGGAGAGAAATTTAACTACCCAAGTATTGCACGTAATTTCTGGGTACCTTGGACAGGTAAACAGTCTTTGTGCACATAGTCTCAAGTAGCTGCATAGATTAGTGAATGTGCAAAGAAACATCAGCACAGATTTAATACAAAGGCAAGTTTCCAAAAAGGAAGAATCTTCAAAGTAACTTTTTGTTATCAGTTTTGTAAAAGGTTCTGTTTAAATATAACAAATCAATATTCCTTGGAAAGGTGTTACAAACATACTCTTTTGGGAAGAAGGAGGTCTTTTGTCCCAAAGAGTATAGAGTCAGGAATACACTGTCCTATCTGGTTTTAAAACGATGGGCACGGTCCAGTAATTAAGCCAAGACTGACTGTGAAAGGGACCATATTGCTGGGGTATTGGCCTGTACACCTGTATCTTACACTTTTATACACTTTCTTTTATAGAATACAGAAGATTAAGATACAGCAAACAATATGGATAAAATATAAAGTTCCTCAGAGAAGACAGTCATGATTAGTTCTTTCAGTAAGCATTGTGGTTTAAAATTGGTATGTAACTTATGATTGCACTTAAAGTTATCTTATGCTCACGTGCCAGTCCTGACTGGCTGCAGTGCCTCCTGGTTTTGTTCCATTTCTCACAGCCAGAGGCAGTCAGCAATAACACACTTGTGAGGAATCTGCTACAGGCTGTGCTGAAATCCTCAAACTCATTTTGGTTAATGCCTCAACCCCTTCTCTGGCTAAAGGGGGCTTCACAGGGTTTGTAGAAGAACATACTCCTCAAGTGAGAAAAGTGATGATCAAAAGCCTGGGATAAACTTACTGTGTATTACACTTCACAGTGTAAGGATTCAAGTGGAATGGTAGTTAAGAGAGACTTGATTATTTTTGTAATTTTAGCCCTATAGTAAGAAAATGTAAATTATTCACCTGATACATACTGCCTGATATATGTTCAAAATGGTTTTGTAACTCACTGAATCTTGATACTTGATTTGAAACCTGTGTTTGGTTGCAGTGTGAGCTCCTCTGGACAACCTGATTTATAAGTGCTTAAGGCTAGGACTGAATGAAAAATATATTTCAGAGAGGTTTCACGTTTAAATGGACCAAGAATGATGTCATGAAGTTGCAGAGTGTGCTTTTTTGACATGTTTGTGTTGTGGGCTGTGTTTTATTTGATATCAGATGATAACAGGATTTTATATATACATGTGGTTTCCCAACTCTGGCACTCTTACTTTTGGTGGTATGCCAGTCATTGAGATAGATCTTGCAGAAGCAGTTCCAGATCCTGCCCTGTTGGAGGTGCTAATCTGAGCCATCAGACAGTTACCACTACTCAACTGTAAATACCTTTGTGCAGCTGTTCTTCCAGCTCTGAGGTACTTACTGATCTATGCAACTAGATGTGCAAGGGCTACATCTGATGATGACTTCTTCATCATCTGATGATGAAGATGACTTCATATGGCCACGTGAGAGTGGGGTGAAGGTATTGGTTGCTCCCAGTTGCCTTTCTTGTGTCTGCAGCAGTGGAAAGAGGAATGCAAAGATAGAAGTGAAGGCAGAAGGTAGCTTCTCTTTGTGCAGGATACTCTGCCCAGGACATTGTTGTCCACTGTCTTTCACATACACACGAATGTAGACAGCAGATAGGAGCAAAGTTCCATGTAAGGTGCAGTGAAGTCTCTACCCTGTTTCTACTCCCTGCACATTTGTGCTGCCGTATGACACCTGGAGCTTGTGCTGTCACTGCATGGTCCTTTCATATTTTTCAGTAGTTTCCCAACTATTCTAGACCAAGGGCAGCCACGTACTTAGGAGTGCCTGCTTGGCAGGGTGGGTGCAATCCCTTCCACAGCTGTGCAGTTGTGGTCCCATTTCAGCAAATGCTGCAGAAACTCCACCGGAAAGGAGATGTGCACTTCTGTTTCTGAGCGAGTGAACAGGGAAAGTGCAATGAGTCCACCATCAGTGGTGTGGGATAACAGATTACACTAGAGTCCCAGCTTCACAGAAGTGGCAAGTGTAGTAAAGATTATGGAAGGAGAGTCCCAGGCGTGGGAGTGTGTTGGTCATGGGAGAAGGAAGTAGTGAGTGGAGCTGAGGTCCTCATATGAGGAATATGAAAGTCATCACAGGGTATTAAAATACTATTTTGTGTGAGTTACCTTTCTGTCTGCCCATTTATTTCCCTTGAGCCTATGAAGTTCCTGCTATGCGTTTCTTCCCTGAGGCAGCAGCTTTCCCCACTATTGAATTCGAATATGAACTAGTTATGAGAGCTACAGATGCTCTTATCTTTGTCCTATCACAATGAGATTATGCATTGTCCCCTGCCTCTGAACAAATGCCAGAATTTGTAAATTCTATTTGACATGAGAAAAAATGTGAAAGGAAATTACTTGGATTGTAAAAAGTCGTGTTATATATTCAATACAGAGCTATAACCGACCATATAGATATATATATAATGTAAATGGGAAGTGGAACAGCTTGTCAGCAAAAACATTCAGTGCTTAATCTTTGCAAAAGTGTTTTTAATTTTTTATTTCTATTTAATTGTAAGTGCCTATTTCCTTTGCAAAGGAGCTGAAAACTGCCAAAACTTTCTTGAGCTGTTTAGTCATGATTAAAAATAGCTGTGATAGGAGCTCATCTATACCTTGGTGCTTCTGTTTATCTGAGTCATCATCTGTATTTGGACTGCTAGGGTTTAGAGGAGCATTGTAGCAATAACATCCTGAGAAAACAGGTATTTGAAGTGGGTGACTTGACAGTCAGGAAAATCAGTGGCTCTCAGACTGTTTGCATTTCAGCTGTGTAAGTGAGAAGGGGCTCTGCTAAGGTCATAGATTTGTAAGAATTGAGTTGGGACTTGGGTTATACACACTGAGCAGAAGGGAGATAACTCAAAGCAATAGGAGGTGCCATGTCTGATTTAGAGGTTGGAACTTCAGTAAACCAACAAACTGCAAATGGATAATTTATTTTTAAATGCTTGCAAAGGGTTGCACTGTGTTGGGTAACATCTGTATATTAGAATCAGGAAACTCCTGCATAGACAAGTAGATTATATTCTAGATGAAATAGAATAGATTATATTCTGGGATGAAACCTTTGTTTCATCCCCATTAAATATATAGAAGCTGGATTTGGGGGTGACCCACCAGCTTGAGTTGCTGTTTGAGTAATACAAATCAGAGGAAATTTTAAAAGTCATGCATTGAGCAAACTCATCTGAATGAAGAATCGTGATAGTTAGAAATAAGATTATTTTTTTTTACAAACATATATTTGAGTGTTTCTAAGGTTTTTGGGTGAAGAACCCAAAATTTCCTGTTCAGCCTCCTGTGTCAACAGATTTCCATTATAAAAAAAAAAAAAGACAAAAAGCTAGGTATGATTCTAACTTATTGGTTGGACTTCAGAAGCTGAGGTTTTAAAATACACATTCAGTACTTTGAGATGGAAAATATATCTGAAAACAGGCAGCGCTGTTAGATGCTTTATGTGCTTCTAAAGGAAGGCTCCCCTTTTTTCTTTAAGATGGGCTAATGTTCATACAGTGTTGGATTGTGACAGTTCTTAGAAAGTGGCAAACAGGACTGGAAGGAATTGGAAAGAGTGTAACAGAGTGTGTGCCTGGCCTCCCAGCAAAGACCTGAAGGGTTTGTCTCTGTCTGAAGTCACCTGCTGAAATACGTAGAAGCAGACAGTGCCAAAGGAACCGCTTTCAGGATAAAACCAACTCTTTTACAATAGCAGAGAAACAGTGCAATAGTCAAAAAGTAGTGAAGAATGTATGTGCACACAGCATGGTTGAATAAAAATCATGGAGCATCTTAGCACTTCAATTTCCTGATGTTTTGGTCCGAATTTGCAACCCTGGAGTTGCATGTATCCTTTTTTCCACTGAGCAGAAATAGATGTTTTTCCCTTTTCTGAATATGCACTGGATAAATCTGAGTCTCTTTCACTTTTCTGCAGTTTTGTTTTCTATTTGGCACAGTAAAAGTATAAACCCTGTAGTAAGTTTTGAGAGTGCACATAGCTCTGAAACGTAAAGTGTCGTTTCCCTGCTCTGTGTATGTCGCTGCGTGTATTATTTATTACAACCGAATTTGTAACAGCACTAGAGCAAAGTCAGATTACAGCAAAACACAGTAGTAAGAACCGGGCTGTGTTCCGTCAGCTTCGGGGTGGACTGACATTTTTATGCCCATAGGTCAGCCCCTTGGTTAATAGATATTTCCTTCCTTTCTGCGAGCCATCAGGAGAAGCGCAGGGCTCCCTCCGGGTTGCAGGAGGATTCGCTGGGCGAGCGAGGCAGGCACGTGGTTTGTCGCTCCCCCTGCGTCCCCCATGCTCAGTGTGTCTCTGCACACGCTGTTCAGTAAACAAACTGTGGAGAACCAGAGCGAGCTGGTTCAGAGCAGCCAGTTCATTCACACAGACCACTTGGAAAGTGGTGCCTTTGCGCAGCCTTGACGTAGGGCTGAGGGAAGCGGAGAAGTTAGTATTTATGTTTTCATTAATGCTTTTTATAGCAGTGAGCCAGCTGTAGCTAGTTAGCATTAGCCTAGGACATCTATTAGCGTGCAGACCTCTTACGCAGGATAAAGGGCTTCTGATGGAAACAGAGTTGTTACTCATGGTACTCATGGCACTCATGGCTGTGTGTTTACATGAAGGCTGTTTGTGCTGACATAGGATATATATTAGAACAGCATGCACCTTTTTAATGAACTAATTGTCCAGAATTCAAGAGGATTTTGTGTAAAATCTGTCAGTGGAGCAAATAATGAGATTTGCATCTTTAAATGGAGTATTGCTTGTTTAAGAGCTATTCTTTCAAAATAATGCTTTGCAGCTAAGCAGGTACAAAAAGTGGGGTTTGTTTAGCTTTTAGAATGAGTCGGGAATAAGCAGTATTCCTGCAAGGCTTGAGCACACCAGTTTAGACTGCTCATTTTTGCTATGAGTGATGTAAGTGGCTGGCAGTAGCACAGGATGAATTGGGCCTAAGGGTTTGGCCCATAGGAATTGATGTCTCAGCTATCCTTCTCTGGTTTCTCCCAGTTCTTGCTTTTTCTTTTTTTTTTCCCCTTCTGGAAGTTAGTCAGAAGGGTGTTTAAAAATAAATAACAAAAGCAACTGCAAAACAGAGAATGAGGAAGGCCCAAGGGGTGCTGTTTTCAGAGGTGCAGTGTAACAGACACCATGGTCTCTGGAATTTGCGTCAGTATGACACTTTCCTTTCCTGGTCAGTCACTGTTCCCTAGGCAATTCTGGCAGCTCCACTCATCCAGGCAACAATAGAGGCATCTAAAAAGAAGAAGTAGGAAATTCTGTCTGTCCTCTGCTTTGCATTTCTGCAGGAGGTGTGGAATGAGCTTATTGCTTTCTCACAGCTAATTTAGTTATTTTATTAGTTAAAGCTTTGGAATGGGAAGTTTCAGGACTGGCTTCTCTCTCCAGTTTTCTTCTCCTGAGGAAGGTAGATTGCACTGAAGACCATCATTGCTATTTCTCTTCTTCCCAGGTCTTCTGTCTTTACTTACAGTGTGCTTTACAGAGACTAGAGAAGATTTCTGAGCCATTGTAAACCAGTCTTAGAATGGATTTCCATTTCTCTTATCTTTGTCCCACCAATTGTCAGCGCTGAACTCTTCAAGTAGAGGGGAATTTCAAGAAGTTCATTGTAAAGAGCTTTAGTTTGCCTTGTTAAGCCTAGCCTCCTCATGAAAACGTTGATTAAATCAGCCATCATCATGTCAGAATTATGCCTTTAGGTTCACAAAGAGAAGCTTTATAATGCTACTCTTTTTCATCTGCTCAAAAGTATCGGTATGTGAAACTGCTGAGTAGCCCCAGTTGCCAATGTCAATTCACATGGTTGAACTATAGTCTTACCAAGACAAAGAGTCAGGTTATCTCCCAAAATTGAATCACTTCTAATCTGTTCAGATACGTTTCCTCCACCCATCCATTTAGGTACACCACCCTTAATGATCCACTTGAAAAGAATGTGACAAGCTCTTGAAAGCCCTGTGAGACACTGGAAACACAGTTCATGAATTATGCACGTACAATGCTTGCAGCTGTACCCTCCAAATACAGGTGGGAAACCTTATATCAGCAGTATCTAGGCTTCCCTGCAGAGCATGTTCTGTGATTTGGCTCCATATTACCTTTACAAATGTGAGTCAAGGCTCAGTTCATTCCAATTTCGAAGTCAGCTAGTCTTTTGAGGGCCAGAAGAATAATTTCTTAGGCAAAATCAAGCTTTGATGTGCTCACATTCTTCCCTTTAATGCAAACCAGCGAAATTGTGCTGGAATATTTTGTAAAATGATTCGGTAAATCTGCTGGAAACTTGTTCATTGTGATCTGATAGAAAACATTTTTGTTCATATTTGCTACTCTCCTAAGTGCTTCATAAGTGGTTTTTGTTATGGAAATGACCTATGCAGTGTCATCACATGCTGGCCCTTGGGCTTGTTTTGAATTGACTGTTCTGCCATTCAGGGTCTTTTCTCATTTGTTCCTCATGCCCTTGTGACTGAAACTAAAACCTCTGTGCAAGAACTTAGCTGAAGGAATGTGGAGAATTGGGAAAAACAGTTTCATCTAACAGAATTTTCCCACAAATATGGCTGGGACAATCAGCATTGTGCTGATAGCTTTGGATATTGTGGACATAGGTCGGTGTATCAGATACTGTATTACAGGACCATGTAGCCTAAAAAGCAATGTCTTTCTCCAGATATTTGGCAAAGGTGTTTTTTAGTGTTTTCTCACAGTCTGTTCTTCTGTAACATCTAATTTTAATACAGACAAATTTAACATAGCCAAATCTTGACTGACCAATTCTTCCCTTGAGTCAGTTGTCTGTTTTCCTTAATTTATGTGTCTTGCAAGTTTTTCCAACACACAAAGAACATGTGTTCTTTGGTAAAGAGGCATTTTTGACCCTGGCAGGGCATCTGGTTACAGCATGGATTTTCCCATTCCTCAAATGCTGTGATAGAGAAAAGGTAGTACATAACTAAACCCTGCAATCAAGTGAAATCTTTTTGACCAAATCTGGCAGGAATTTTCCCAGATATTTTTGATGTCTTTTCTGATTGCTTGAGGATGGTCTCTTTCTTGTGTGTTCTGTCCATAGCATCCTGATGAGGCACATGATATGTGGGAGGCATGGATAGGAGAGAGATAAAGCTGCAGTTTCTGTCATCAGGCAGTACTGGGATGACAACTACTAATTTTATCTAATCTATTCACCATATACCTTACTCTTTATGCCATATAATTGCCAGAAAACTCCCTTCTTTTGGCCCCTTTCCAAACTAGCTTAATGCATCTTTTCTCTCTCTGTGTATATATGTATTATCTCAGTATATTTCTGATCTCAGAAATAGTCATGTTGCCTGCTTAAAAAAAAAAAAAGGAGACATTTGTCTTGGGGTACAGATGGACAAATGGAATGGATGCTGAATAAGGGGGAGCTTTAAGGAGATACTGGAATCAGAGACCTTGTTGGTGTGGTTGGCAAAGCCATCCACACACATTGCGACGTTGATAAAGATAAGAGACAACACTAAAAAATAACACTGATTTCTGTAGATTATTTACGTGGCCTGTTGTTCTGCACACACAAACACATTTGTTTTGTCCGTCTGTTAAAATCTGCTAAAGCGTGTGAGCAGTCTAAACAAACTGCTTCATCTCATGTGCCTAGTCTGAGGGGGCATGAACCTGATTAAGGTTTCTAGACAGTCTGTGATGATTGGCATGTGTACCTTGGGGCAGAAGAGTGAAAAAAAAAAAAAAGAAAAATCTGTATTATTACTCATATGGTGCCATTTACCAATAACAGCTTTTCATTTCTCTTTCTATTTGGAAGCGCTGAACTGAATTAAGCTTCCAGACTAACATAAATTGATGGTCTTTGCTAAAATATAAGTTACAGTGTCTATAAACCAGTTGGCACTTCCTGTTGAGCAATGAAAACTATCAAATGGAAACAGTCCTTATATACCAGTGACTTTGACAATATCTTAATTACTCCTTTTTTCCCTCAGTTATCAGTGACCTTTAAGTACCAGTTTCCTCTACCAGTCAGATCCTATTTTCTCAATTCCCCACATTCAAAATCTCGAAACTCAGATGTTTTGTTCTCAGTAGTACCGCTTCTAGTGTATTTGGGTGTGTTCTTGCAATTAGTCAAACCCACAGGTTTTCTTCATTCTGTTGTGAAGAAAGCATTGGCTGACCAGGCTTTTCTAAGTGGGGAAAGAAAAGGGAAGGAAAGATTGGAGGGGTGTTTCCATACTGGGCACTTTAGGTCAAGGATGAATGTATGGAAAGGTGTTGAAATCTTGGGAGAAGCTGCAGGACATAAGTGAGAGTGATGGTCTTGTTGAGCATCTTCCCGTGGGAGTTGACAGGATGGTGATATGTGAAACGTAGTAAGGTTAATTCTTTTAATGAGCAAGTGCTCAACTATTCTTCCAGTCACCAGCTCTTCTGGCTTATGGGGGAGTGGGATAATAAAAAACAAATCCAAAGCAAACCCTTTTTAGTATGAAATTATGACAATTTTGGGTTTTAACATAATGAGTTGCCCTAAAAATTCAGAGCTTTCAACCTGTGCCCCCCACTCCCTTCCTCTACTGCCCCAGCAATGCAAAAAAAATGCAAATAATCATAGTTTCCTTTTTTGCTGAAGGCTTACCTATATGCAGAATTCACAGGGAGATGCATGCCAAATATCTGAGGTGCACATTTAAACTCTGTTAATGTCCCCCAGTAAAATTATTTTGTTATGCACATCTGAAGAAATTCAGTCTAGCTAAGGGTTCATGCCAGGAAGTCATTCAGCTATAGCTTGTCCAGTATTTTTCACACTAAATGCTTCTTGAGTCACCTTCTGTCTTCTGCTCTTTGTCTAGGGACTAGGTGTTCTCTGTTCATCTTCATAGCAGCAGCACTTAAACTGGGTATCACAGATTTCCTGCCAACCTCTCAACTTCCGAGAGGCAGGAAAGAGGGAAGACCACCTGAGTGCGCTTATATAGAAAGCAGGAGATGCTGGTGGTGTAGGAGAGTGGAATGGAGGGGATGTTTGAGCAGCAGAGGCCAGGGTGGCCATGGGAGAACATGACCCCATGGGAGTCTGCTGTGCTTGCTGGGCTGGGTGTATGCACAGGCAGAAAGCAGGAGCCTGGAACACGTGGCTCCTGCTGTTGCTGAATCCCATCCTGCCAAGTCTCCATGGAGGCCTCTAGTATGGGTTCAGTAGCTCCTGGCAGCCAAGGGCTCTTTGCATTGCTCATTTGTCCTTTGGCTGGAGCTTGCAAAGCACAGCTCCATCAGCATCTTGTCACATGCTCTGTTCTCCTGAAGCTCTCCAGTAGCACATGCCCTTTCTCCTTTCCCCTGCTTTGTGCACTGCTTAATTTGTGAGCTGCTGTTTCAGAACGCCCCACAGTTTGCTTAGCTTCTTACCGTATATAAGTCATTCTCTTCCCAAAGAACTAAAAATCTCTTTTTTTTAAGACCTGACAATTAAGGCGATTACAAAATAGCTAGAGGGAGAATGAATTCAAGTTACATCACTGGGCCATGTAATATCTCAGCAAAGACTAGTTTAGCCCAAATTGAAGTGTATTTGCAAGCATGTGTAATGTTTGTGAGCTTGAAGCAACCCCTGCCCATAGGTAGTCTGATATTTTCCATTATGAAAAATTCTTGTGACCTTTTATTTGCAAAGCTGTTTCAACTCCATTGTTTGCTATAGACTTTTGATGTTCAAAGGGGAATGCCCTCAAGGTGGGAAAATGCCTTGTTTTCTTTGGCAGCAGCTGCAGCTGGCTCTACCATGGAAACATTTGGGGTTGGAAAGAGAGAAGGGAGAAAGAGATAAGAGGTAGACTTTCCTCCTCCAGCCCAAGAGGTTCATGCCACCAGAGGCAGGAAATATTTCAAGATGACAGACAGCTGAAGTAAAGCTGTCCCCAAACCATCCTGACAATTAGGGCATAGACCACACTGCTCCAGCTACCTTTGTCGAGGCATGACTCTTCCCATATATGCGAAGCAGCAGCTTGGGTGGCACATACCCAAGTGCCAGAGCTGACAGGTTTCCTCTTACCCAGCACTGGAACACTAATGTCCCCTAATTCAAATGTTAACAGACTGTTCAAGCTGCAGATCATGCTAATACAAGTAGATATTCCTTAATCATATATTGAGAAGTTCAGGTGGAAAATACTCAAAAGAGATGTAATACCAGATATCCTACAGTGCAGAATATATAAACTAAAGACTTAATGTGTCATCTGTTGATTTCAGAGTACTTAACCTTACCACCTTCAGATTCCAAACACAGGAAGGTTTAGTAAGTTTTATTTATATTTGCTTCATGGATTAAAAACCCCACCAAACAACTTAGAATGTGTGGGGTTTATGTGTACATTTATATGTATGAAGGGTACATATAAACTATGTGTTTGTTCTTTCTAGACCCATGTTTTCTCCCAGAGCAGCACAGCCTCTTGCAGTTCTGATTTTTTGATCAGGTTGCTCTTTCCATTTTCTACTGTTTTGTCAGCCATGGATTTCTGTTCTTACAGCACAAGCTTGAGATTTCTACACTACTTAGTTTGCAGTATGCTATTTATCAATGGACATTAAAGTCTTGCTTTTCTCTTTCTGTCCGTAGTTCACTGTTATACAATAGAAAGAGGTGAATATTGCTAAAGTTACTGTTTGCAGAACTGATGTGGCATGTAAAGCAAAGAATTGCACATACAAATAGTATTGGTGCTCACAGCTCTTCCTCTTGCATATACAAATAAGGAATTTACATGCTTGTTAGGTCATATTTTGCTTACATAAATGATCTTCTTGCACCCTGTGTAGTATGGTATTCCAAACAGTGTAGGGAACATATAGAATGTCAAGACAATATACAAATCACTTTTAGCATATGGCACACAATATATACCGCTTACAGAGCATGTGGAATAGGGCAGTACAGTGATCAGAATTTTATTCAGGAATTTGTATTTCTTTTGATCTGCTTTAAAGCAGTTGGTTCATTCAGGATGAACGAAAGTTTTCTCTGAAAAAATGAACTGAGCTGGGCTGTGGAGCTGCTTCTCTAAAAGGAAGCGAGAGATTAAAAAGAACCTCAAAAAGTAGCATTGGAAGAGTAAGGAGGATTGAGGGATGTTGAGCAATGTGAGACCACTGTTTGAGGAGTTCTGTTGGAACTGGAAATACTGCAGCAGTCTGAGAGTCTTCAAAAGCTGAGAGCAGAGTACTCTGTGCAGAGGGTAGGCTTAGAACCAGCATCTGCTATTTGCCCTGTATTAAAAAGGTATGGAGGACTCTCTAGTTCTTGGATCTGATACAGGAAAATAAATCCCAGAATGTGTTAATCTAGGCAGAATGGGAAAGAGAGGAGGGGAAGCAGATCTGGGAAATGAAAATGATGAGATGAACATTCATTATTTTTACTGTGGTTTGAAAGATGTGTGAGGAGGATGGGGATTGGGTTAAGTGGTAATTGAGTAATAGTTTATTAATAAGATAATCATTAATTCTGACCAGATAATGAGGGAAGGTAGGTGAAACTGTGTTTAAACAAGCTTAGTTTTGGTTAAGAGCAACAGCCTATTACACAGGGGGGCTGGAGGGAGGGGGCTACTGAACACTGCAGTTTTGATTTGTTTGTCAAGGAATTCTTCAAACCCCAATTTAGGCATTTTTCACAGTGGATTGACCTGAGATTTGACCTTGCTTCCTTTTTGTCCCCTCATCTACTGTCTGAGAAGTGATGTGCATCTTCATTGCTCATGTCTGCGGGGATTTCCCCACTTTAAAAAGACATCTCTCTGTGTTACTTTCTTAAGTTGATACAAACCACTGGCCAAGAGTGAGTAATTCTTTATGAGTAACTGACGAAACCGTCTTTTTAATCAAAGAATGTTTGTAAGCTTATATAGCTGTGCTATGAGAAAAGAGGAAGGAAAGTTGAAGTGACCCTGATGTGAGGATACTTTCCTCTTATTAAAAAACAACCAACCAACAAACCCTTCATCATGTTGAGCTTTTTAAGTCTTGATGAGATTGTCAGAGTTGTTCTCCTTTCTTCATCTTTCCACTTCTTGTCATTCCGCTAGCTCTTCTTGATGATACTGAGTGACAAAATACAAGAACTGAGGTAATTGCATTAAGGGAATACTAAAAAAACCTAAATCCTTATAGTTCAGTTTTTCCTACCATGAAGACTTAAAGCCACCTTCTTGCTTTAAAGTAGCATCATGATAGTAATATTAAGCATTTCTGATGATATTTAAAGCAGCCTAGTGAATGTTTTAAAAAAGGTAAGAAAAAATCAGCTTGTCATTAGCGTGTTGGTATAGTCTTAGTCTGGCTATTTAAGAAGAGAGGTTAGGTAAGAAACTGGGGAAGGATGTTGCTCTTTGGATACTTGAAGTAGTGAGTCACTTCATGCTTTTAATAAATAAGGAATTTTTAGGAATTTTTAGCCAGCATACATTTATTTAGGTCCAGATTATCATTTATGAGTTGCTTGACTTTCCAAAAACCAGGGAACAAAAGGCTCCTTATACATAATTTTAAAAGGTGTGGTAATCAGGTAGGATTATGTTTCTCTGTGTCATAATAGCTTGATGTTTTGTTGGGGCATTTTTCCATTTTATTGTTTCCTTGAAGAAATACAGTAAGCCACATACAAATAAGTTTTTCCTTTAAAACAAAACAAAAAAAACCCTTTTTTTTTTTGCTATATTTTAGCTATGTTAGGCAACAGTTACCTGAGTTCTGAAATCTCCAATAAGCTGAAGTGGAATGCAGCATTTTATCATTCATCAGTAAGAAGCTGCAATTATTGCACCAACATTTTTAACAGATATGATTGATGTTTGAACACATATGACTAATACCAGCTAATAAAAACTCCTAGTTCCCCTGAGAAACAAGCAGGAGTTTGCCTAATGGAACAGTCGAACAAGTATGGTACTTGAGGCTTTTTGAGAAGGATCAGTTATGTAGCATAGCTGAGTTCCCGGGAAAAAGTAGTTTATTTTCCTCCTGTCAGTTCTGATTTTGAATTATTTTGTGTTCTCCTCAGAGGCCAAGCTGTGTGACATTTTCATGCACAGCTGTGGTGGCACAGAACGCTGTGAAACTAATACTGCCACATATTTCTTTTGTATCGTTTGGGAAGGTTAAATATTTGGAATATTGTGCCGTTGGACATCTGAGGAGCAACATTTGCTTTATTGTTACTGACTTTTCCTTTTCAGGTGTGATACCATTATGGTACCAGGTGGTACCACAAAGGAAAATCTTCTAGCTGTTTACCTGACATTTCTGGAAAACATATGCCCTGGGTTTGCTATCCTGCAGAATGCCCCAGAATTCTTTTTGAGCTGTACTGGGCAGTTTGCAGGCAGTTGTATCAAATACTGTAAATACTAATAAAATACTGGAAGTATTGGACTTATTAGTATTTATTAGTACTAGAAGTACTAATAAAACTAATAAACCCTAATAGTACCATGATCATGATGAAATTTGGAAAAGCTGCCCTGTCTTTGCAGCGTGACTGGAAGAAGCTGCCAGGTTGTGCTTGGAGATCTTCCCATTTAGTGCAAACTCTTCTGACTTCAGTCTTGAGAGGCAGAGAGGGATCAGGAGAGCAGCACCCTTCCTAAGGAGCCAGAGAAGAGCAGCTTTGGAAATTACTTGCTGGGGAAAGCAATATGCTCTGTGGTATACCATGTGCTCTACATTCAGGAACTGCTCCTGGGTTAACTGCATATTTGGAATAGGTCCGTTTCTTTCATGGGGATCTTACCCTGCAGTTGTTGAAGTCAGGAAGTGTAAATGGTGCAGGTTTAATCCTGGAATAATAATGTGAAAGCCATTTATTTAGTCATTGTTGTGGTTTAAGCTTAGTCGTAAATTAGACAGAGCATGTAGCCTGCTTGTTTTCCCCCCACAACCTGTCC
>WYDI02022439.1:0-23410 GCA_009867235.2 Psittacus erithacus
CTTCTCTTGTTATTTCCTTTATCATTATTATTATTGGTGGTAGCAGCAGTGGTTTGTGTTATACCTTAGTTAATAGATTGTTCTTATCTCAACCTGTGGGAGTTGTATTCTTTCGATTCTCTTCCCCATCCCTCCAGGAGCTGAGGGAGGACGTGGAGGGGGGGGGGTAGTGAGTGGGCTGTGTGGCAGGCCTAAACCACGACAAATTGTTAGTCCTGAATAATATGGAATTATCCCAACCTAATCAAGTGAATCTTATTTAAAAATTCAGCACCTAGTTTTCTTTGTATTTGATTAGCTGTGATTTACTGAAGTGCTTTGACTTGCATCTAACTAGTTCCATTTCATCCTTCAATGGATTTACATCTTATTCTTGTGTTACGTAAGGTCTTGCCAAGAATTTGTTCATATTAAATACACTGAATTCTCAGAGATGTTATACTTTCAAAGCCTCAAAGATGTATTCAGAGATCTTCTTCAAGATCACCTTTTTTCACAAATAGCAGAAAGAATGAAATCTAGCTATGACTACATTAAAATCTTTCAGGCTATCACTCAGTATGCTACCAAGGAGAATACCATTGCTCTGAAGACCATAAATAAACTTTTATTTCTTCTTAAGGAAAAGTAATTGCCTTGTTTAGAATTGAAAGAAGTGGCAGAAAATCAGCTGGTAATCTCTTACTAAGGAGCACTCATTTTAATAACAAAGAGTTTCTTTTTCGTTGTGAAACATAAACAGTTGCAGCAATACTGCATGTGACTATGCAAGCAATCCCATCTAAGATATAAAAATGGTAAAATAAATCAAGCTTTTGGCCCCCTTAAAATATTGAAGTTGCAGCTGTAATTGGTTTGATAGCTCTAAAAAATTGATCTTTCTCTGAATCTCCCATCTTCATAATCCAATGAATCACACTGCTTAACAGGTCTATATCATTTATTGCTATGTACTGCTAAATTTCTTGACAACTGTGAGATTAATAAAGTTTGCACACCTGCATCCTCATTCCTATACTCTGGAGCTTATTCTTAAAGTTTCCACTCATGTATTATTCTTCAAACTTGTATGTAATGCTAGGGGTCTGCGTAAGCCTGTGAAAGTTGTAGAAACTCAATCTCAATCAAGCATGCAGAATCACCAAATAAAAAGCTGACTTCTGGAGGCTGAAGAACAGAGTGGACTGGAAGGTGACAGGTTTGTATTCTCCAGCATCAGCTCAGCAGTACATGAGGGAGTACTTCACACTTTACATGCTGTTTCTGTGGAAGCTAAAACCCACACAAAACAGGTTGATGTTAATCTCATTTCTGGCTAAGAAGACCAATGTTATAGCTTATATATATGTTATATTAAAAACAAATGAGGAGAGGGGTTTTTTTATGAAATTCCCAAAGGACAACTGAAAAAGAAATACCTGGAGTTACATAAAGGGATGATGCTGATTTCAACCTCTGTTTTGTTTGAAAATTTGAACACAGCATTCTTCAAAAGTAGCAGAAGAGGGAGACTAATGTCACCTCAGACATTATATTGTATGACATGATATGATAAGATATGATATATTATACTATAATATATAGTGCTATGCTGTATTATATTAATTATATTAATTTTATTGTACTGTACTACATTACATTACATTACAGAAAGTTACATTACGCTATGTGACATTACATTGCACTGTATCATCTTATATCATACCATACTGCACTGCAATATATTTACTATATATATTGAAATAATTATTATATGTTATTATATTATATGATATGGTACTATAGACAAACTGAAGACTCGAAAAAATAATTAGGATCTGAAGAAATTATTCAGGGCTAATCTATATGCATTTCATTATATTTCAAGGTAGCTGAAGGCAAAATGCAGATATGCAGGACTACTGCATTCTCACTGAAACTGCTGTAAGCCACTGTTTTCAAGCTCCTCTGACAAGCAAGTGAAAAGTGTTAATTAGATACTTGTAAATATCAGGTTTCCCAACCTTCCTCCCAGGTGTGAGAAAACCTCTAAATGGGCGAAGGAATTTGTGACTAACTTACTACAAGTGTTCTTTCAGAAATCAAACTACAGGATCTACTGTTCTTTATGAGCTTGGTGAAGAGCTTCAAAAGACCCTTTACCAGAGCTCTGTCTGATCAGAAGCTGTAACTCATGCTTTCTGACCACTGATAAAAAGTAGCCTCAGTGCAGCAGCACTGGCATTTGAAAGAATGACTTGAGCTGTGCTTCCAGAAGAACAAAAATCAATACTGCAAGAGATCAAAAGGGCAAGAGCATGTGAAAACCGTATCAAGGAAATGTTTCATAGTGGATATTATCTGCATGATAAACCTATATTTATAGGTGAGATAAAAGGTGAAAAGACAGAATACAGTCATCCATCTGTTTTGAGTTTGCATTAATATGTTGAGCTTCATATAAATACATTATACGCCACACAGTAAACAAAGTCTTTGTCAAGAAATCTTTATTCAGACATTATTCAGACATTAACCAATCTTATTGGTTGAGAGACTGTCTATGAACAGACCTGAATCAAATAGGACAAACACTATTATATTTCACCCGGGCAAACAGGAGGCTGATCGGTCAAAACAGGGTGAGGATATAGCTGCTTCCATCTCAGGAAGGTTTTTTAACTTCCTGCCAGTAATTTTATAGTATTGTATAATTCATTCCTCTAACTTCAGACTCATTACTGTAAAATTGTCATGTTGCTCACACCTGGTAGGAGCTTTGGCTCCATGTACATGCAAAATAAATAAATAAATAAATAAATAAATAAATCTTTTGATGTTTGTGCCTAAAAGAAGCGTTTTTCCCCACAAAAGTGAGAATCAGAAATCCTGTTTACTATGAAATACAAAAATAGATCTCCCCAGCATCACCACCACAAGAAAGAGAGTGCCTTTGCATGTATATCTAAGCTACTACTTCATGTCCTCAGGTCTTCATAATAGATAAACTTCCATTTTTACTGAGGTAAGCAAAATTCATATGAGACTTAAGTGCTTGAAATACATGCACATTTCACAAGAAATAGACTGGAAAAGTAAGAAATCAAATTCTAATATTGGGAAATATTCCTTTTTGTACTTGTCTGCATTACAACTGCAATGTTCAGTTAAAGCCATTTCTTTCTAATTTTTTTTATTTCTAGCATGATTATTTCAAAATAGTTTTTTGAAAAAAAGTAAAAAAAGAGAAAGGGAAAGAGAAATTTCTAGCTAAAAGAACCTTAATTTCACACAATATTATTCTTTATTCTTTTCTGGAGAAAATTGCCACTGTTTCATTGATTTTAACTGTCTAGATGAAAAATTGGTCCTATACAATGGCTGATATCAAAGTCTGCCTTTTTTCGTGCAGTGAGAAATGACCTTCAACAGTGTAGGCAGGGAATGGCATACCCACCCACACACCCAGTCACATATGCACTCGCTCAGCTATTAAAACATGACCTAGCTTTCAGTCTAGTTCCAGCATCGCACCAGGGAACCCAGACTTTCTTCTGGCTGAGAACTGACTGGCTCTGTCTAAAGCCTCTCTAAAGGAAATATTTGTGCAGTATGGGAATTTTCAAGGGTCAGAACGCAAGCGTGTAGCAGACTATGTAACAAAATACAAAACTGAGCAAAGAGAAAATGTCCAGGATGACACTGAAAAATGTAAATACTGGAATTAATTATCATTTTGAGCTCAACAGATTTATGATTACAACAGTCACAAAGGATATGTTTTAACTGGACCACTAATTGAATTACTGATGCAATTGGGCTGTTGAAAAATCATTAAACACTCATTAAATCATTAAAACATTATTATTATTTGTACCTCAACTAGCTGAAATGATAAATGTTGATAGGTTCAAAATTATCACTACAAGAGAAAAGCATTTTTAGTGCTTAGCATGAAACATGAACTTCATGTGTCAGTGATCCCTATTTGATTAAATATCAGTGTGTTCATTCTTGACGAAAGCATAACATGTATCAATCATACATTTATTCAAAGGTAAGCACAGATTTCTATGCTATTGCTACTTCAATTTCTTGTACAGTCATTGTACTATAGTCTTTTCTCCTATGACTCAGATGAGAAATGGAGAGGCCATAAATAAAGATCATTTCTTGGTCAGCCCACATATTCTTCTCATGGGAACATTTTCTTTCTATATCCGGGCTATGCTAAAATAAACTGGATTTTCCTGGTATGAAATATCACCTTTAGTTAGATTTCTATAAATAGTTATCAGCTAGCAGCACCTGCAGAACCTCTTCAGATTTTGGGAGGTATAAAAATATTTAGATGGGAAGAAATTTCTCTTAGACAACAAAATGTCTTCAAGAGCGTAGCGCTGAAATTATGCAGCCATTCTGCTTTGCTTATTATTTATGTCTTTCTGTCTCCATATGGGGACAACAGAAATGCATTCAGGCCATAGGTGTGAGCTGACCCATCCCTTAAAACTACAGAACTGCTCTGAAGGCAAGAATAGCGAGGATATGGGTCAAGTCCCAGAGGAAGTCCCAGGGAACATTCTGGCTAATGTGGTTGTGTTAATAATCATAAGCCATATTACAGTGTGTTATACATGATATGAAGGCAGACAAGGCCCAGAAGCTGCCTCTTCCCTTTGTTCACTCTCTAAAACCAACTACAGCCTGTCCTTTGCTTTGATTCAAATCCACATCTGAACTATTACATACATTAAAAGCATGGCTGAAAAGCACATTCTGCTTTAGAGGCTGTGATTGAGAAAAATACCAGATTCTTAGTTTTATCAATTTCAGTGAAAAAGGTTCCAATTTGGGAGAGTAAAATGCTTACTCTCTTTGCTAGCAGACAGGTCAGAAAAAGACTCCACTTACCTGGCTGCTAATGATCCTCACAGAGACTTTTTTGTTCAACCCAGCAGGCTAATCAAAGATGCTTTCTTCAGCCAGTTCTGATAACAGAAAGGAATGTACTCATCATCATTCTGAGACTCACAAAAAATGTTCATTATTCCAGAAAAAAGAAGACTAAAAAGCCAGAAGGTCCTGTAATCAGTGCAAGTTTCCATTGTTGCGCCAAATGTAAAATATCACACAAAGCAGTATGGGGGCTTGCTCTAGCTTTAGCCCACAGTTTGACCACTTGTGCTCTTCTGAAAACTCCCTCATTCATTGTCTTTTCTTCTGAGTGCTCTTTTCTCCATTAGCCTGTTGGATGAGGGTACTTAAGGAGAGCCTCCATTGACTCTGTGCACCCTCAGGATTCCGTTATGTACCTACATATACACGTAGATAGATATGCTGCAGCATACTGTGATTTAAATGATAATGTGCTTGAAAGTGTGCTGTTTAGGTTAAAAATTGAGTGTTTTAACATGAGTTTTCAAAGCATTTAGAGTATTCTGAGAAGCTGCTTAAGAGTATTGCAGTTATCCATTGGACTTTAGGGGAAAAAAATGGAAATCCTTATTTGTAATTAAGAAGGACATTGGATCCTTTTGTGCAAGTCCATATTGACGTTCAAGTGATGAAGATTATGTTAGAACAAAAAGTCTTTATTTGAACAGTTAAGGGCTGGGTTGGGTTGGGTTGTTTTTTTTTCAATTTCTTATTGACTATCAAACACTATTCTGGTTTTCAGTTTTTCATTTTCTTAGGTGTGTACTTCCAGATGTTTGGACAGATGCTGTTGGCAAGAAACATGCAGTCACATTCCTGGAACTCTATACTGTTGATTTATACTAATACAGAGAAGATTAATGCAATATCCTGGGTAGACACAGATTGTTTATAGCACCACTTTGGGTGTGAAAAGTTGCTCCCTACTGTTTGCTCATTAATGTCAGCTAGGTTGTCAGTTAAATCTTGGGTCTTCATGACATGTGTTCCTTTGGTTCTGACAGGTATTGTGGTTAAAATATAACTAGTGCAACATGTGTGATGAACTGTGAGGACTCAAAAGGAGGAACACAGGATGCCCTCCAGGTCTGAGCTGTGGATTCAGTGAGACACTCCTCTTTGAGCACTCTTACTGGGGTGATTTTTAGGGGCTAAGATGTGGCCAGTATCTCTCATGGCTGTTGACGATTCAGTCTTTTCCCTTTGTGGCTTTATATCTCTCTTCTGCTCTTCATACACCAGCTTGCAGTCTGAACCCCTAGGTATCACAGTGTTGCCATTAACAAGACAGGACACAGCGATCATGCTTTTGAGTGATTAAATTATCATTAAAAAAAAGTGTGCGAGTTGAGAAAGGCTCCACCTCTGTTCAGAAAGAAGGGAAAAGTAAAGTTGAGGGACATACACCTTCGTGATGGCTGCTTTTTCAGAATACACACATGGTTCAAAACAGTCCTGAAACGTGGAGTCTTATGACCCATTTTTTCTAGCACAGTATTGGCTGTTATCTCAACCAGTTTTAATGCCTAATTTTACTTTGATTCCTCCTAAACATGTGGATTCTAATAATGCCTCCTGGCACTGAGATTTTTTGGCTATTACTGTATATTTTTGACAAAATGCATATCCTTCTGTATCCAACTAAAACATATTAAAAAAAATAATTAGTAAATATCAGTACCAGTTTATTAAACCCATCAGACTTGTAACTTGCTGCTGTCAGCTGAAAATATGATTCAGTACTGACCTAGGGCCATCATTTGCCCTTTTGCTGTCTCATGCTGATGAGCATTCATTATTTATCTTATGACACCAGCAGCATGCTAGTTGCTTCACAGTTAAAAACTAAAGATCTCTACTTACAAAGCCTATCATCAGAATGGACAAAGTGGGAGGAGGCGCAGCATAAGCATGACTGAGCAAGGAGCTTTTACTCAGCATGATTTTTTTCATATGGATTATTTTACTGGGGTAAATCTGATTTTTTTTTGGTGGAAATTTTACTTCCTAGTATGAAAGCCACATGAGAAAAATTAAGATTGCTCACTATTTTCAAGTAGATGAGCTCAGGTTATTTGATAATGCATGAAGGCAGATACTCACAACCACAGTGATGTCCTGGCACTCCTATGAAGTTCTTTTAACTAGACAACTGTATGTGGGGCCATTTATGCATTAATCTTTTTAAGCCAGAATTGCACACCTCTTGCCTTGAATATCTAAGAATGCCTGGTGAGTAAGATAGTCTTTCAGAAAAAAGGAAGAGAAAATCAAACTCAGCTTTCCTAGGTCCAAACACAGGGCTATCATAAATGGTGGATGCTGCCCCTTCAACAAAACAGGCAGCCAGCTTAGGCTTTTTGAAAGAATAATGTTACAAAAATGCTACTGAAAAATATCATTTTTTTGTCTCCTAAATCCCAAATCCAGTTTCTTTCAACATTGGTGTTCTCCAGAGAACTTTGGCTTTCAAGCATACTGCTACAAATACCATGCAGTGCTTTAGGGGATCCCTGCTGTTTACATTCTTTTCTTAGGTGCCTGATTCCCTTTCTGTAAAGAAATCCAAGTGTCTGAGCACAGAAGTGAATATTTCACTTTGAGGGTCTAAAAATTATACTTCCAGATTTACCTGTTAGAGGCATAACTCTTCACTCTCAGAGGATGCATATACCTAGGCTCCAAGCAAGCACCATTAGACGAAAACACTATAGTAATCATATGAAAATCTATCCATCTCCCACACTGAAATTGTTCAAGCAATTATTATGCTGCCTAGATTATCTATCAGTCATTTACTAAGTAATGATAATCAATATTCAGTCAGTGGTTGGTAGATCTTCAGCTGTGCCTTTTGCGTATCCCTAGTAACGAGGCCTCGTCAGATGGGAGTTTTCCGAAACTGCTGGTGGCATCAGCATTTGGGAACATGAGTTTGCCCACCATAATCTCACAGATAACAAAAGAAAGTTATTTTAACAGAAGGGTGCATTTTGGGTAAGTTGAGGTGTTCCTGTTCAGATGCATGTGTGTGGCCTTGTATAACATGGTCTAGGAGAGGGGTAAGTACAACTGATGAAATGCAGCTTCCCAGAGCCAGCTTGCCATCTTTTCCGAGTCAGACTCTTGTTTTCTTTCTCTTTGTTCGAGCTGTAAAGTATTTAATTTTAAAGCATCCTCACCCAACAGCCAGGATTCATCCTGCCACAGGACAATTTGGAAACTGTTCAATGTACAAGCCCTATTGCTACAACAATGTAACTTGGATTTAAGTTCAATGCTATATTAATGTTCCTCACGCAGGAACTGCTGAGATTTTTTTCTGTTTCTAAAAGACATGGGCAAATCAAGTGACACCTGCAGAAATTAACCTTGCATGAAATGGCAGGCTGCAAAATCAACAAGGAATGGAAGTCTTGCATTAAAAAGGTGTCTCATTGGCATTATTTTTGAATTTGTCCAAGTTCGTAACAGACTGGGGAGAAGTAGCTCCTGAAAGAAAGCAAGCAAACAAGAAAGGAGTCATATGGGAAGAACAGGAAACAATATGTTTATTTTTACAAATAGAGGCATCTACTTCTTCTGAAATTATAAAAAATTAACTAGCATGAAAAGACAAGCATTGGAAATGCACCCAATTTGTTATTCCTTCTCCGTATGCAAAATACATAGCATTTGAAAACAAGGTGTTTGTGATTGATGTAGCCAGAAAGCTACTCCTGAAACTTTTGTTCTCTAGAAAATACACAGCAGGGGCAAAGGGAGATTGTTATTACAGATTCACATTTCCTGATTTAAGGAATGTGGGCTGAAACTTAAGCAAATACAAATATACTAAGATATACTCATTTACTGATCATACTAATTTACAGATCTAAACTATAATAGGGGAAAATATATTAAAGATTGCCAAGAATGGTGGGTCAATAAGAAGACAGCTGCCACCTACTGCACACACTTGTTTGCTTTACTTTTGGGTGGTTTTCTTTCTATGAGATGCAGAGATTCGACCAATTGTTTTTACCATACCTTAGTTTTCTGAAAAGGATAAAAATACAGGAATATTCTGATAAATTGATAAAAATTGTCTTCATTCCTCTGAGATATGAAAGGAGACCAAAGAATGACTTCAGGAGCATTGTTTGTACCTGGTAGAGAACTCCCATAAAACTTTATTTGAATTAAATCCCATCCATCTGGCCATCTAAAGAAATGTGAAAGCTTAATGGTGTTTTGGGGAGGACTAACTGCAAAACTGGGGTGATAACCTTGCTCTCTAACCACCCTGTGTATGGACAATAATCAGACATTTTTATAGCAATTACTGAGAATTAAGTACTTTGCAATGTGAAGTCAGAACAGCCCCTAAAATGTTAGTTTCCTCTAACAAAATTAATGTGGTTTAAAACCTGAGATCCACATATCCAGAACCTAGACCATTTTTGTAAATACTGACTTTTTATATATTTCACTTTACTTAAAGTTGCAGTTCCGCAGAGATTGGAAGAAGAGAAGCAGACCACAGAATATATGCGAGCCTAGGTTTGTGCATCAGAATGGTAAAAAGTAATTTAAAATAGGGAATAAACACTGGTGAGAATCAGAAAACAGTAAAGGAAGTACCTGATAGAGAAAATGCAGAGAGCACCACAGTATTAGAATGTTGTGCAGGCACTAGAAGAAAAACAGAATTTATATAATCTTGGGTTTTATCAGAAAGGAGAAAGAAATACAAATATAAAATTTCACCAAGAAGAAGATAATTCTTAAGAGAAATATTTATGTGAGATGCTGAGTGATGCTGACAACTTCATTTCTCAATATCTGTGCATATATAATATATGTTTCTTTGACCTGCCTATAGTGTGAGACTCTGTTATTATTAACAGAATATCTATGCAAGGGGCAATGAAATATTCACTAAAGCAGTCAATAATGCTGAGATACAATCCAAGGTTAAGAAAAATGTAACCTTGAGACTGAAAAAAGCAAAGTTAACATAGAAATTTGGTTTTTGTCACCTAGTCAAATAAATTGAAAAATCCATAAATCTAAGGTTGTTGCTGGCAACTGTTGCAGAATAAATTATTGTATCATTCTGTGACTTTCAAATAGAAAAAGTATACCAGTAGCACAGTCTTCTATATTTCAACTAGGGATAAGGGAAAAAGAAACAAAACCAAAACTACAAAACCCCTACTTCATTTACATTCACCACTGCGTCATGTCAAAATACATTACAAAACAGCATACTAGCATTTTGAAAATACTCATAAAAGCTATTTGGGAAAGAGATGGTTATGACCTCTCAAAACACCGCAGACACATCCTCAATGAAATAAAAAAGCACATTATCGTTCATAACATTTTCTTCTAGTAGTACATATTAAAGCCATAATGCAGCATTTTTTTTTATGCTCATTTGACTTTATTATTTCATGCTACAGGTTCATGAGGCTGAAATTCTTCCGCCCTCACTTAGGCACCTGAAACTAGTGCATTTATCTCAAAGCAGATTACCATAGATTTACTTTATAATTGATGGAGATAAATTGGTCTCTTTATAAGACAGCTCTTATGGTCAGCAAAAAGCAAGAATCACTTTCCCCAAAATAGGTATTCTAGGCCTTTCGAGATCCAGATATCTGCATGTGCATGGCAGATTCAATGCAGGATAGGTAGGGCACACATGCTTTGTGATATGCAGACTGGTAACCTAAAGTGTCAAAAGTGACCATGGACAACTGGTTTAGGACAAGTGAACCTTTCCCTGAGCGTCCAATGTAGGAGTCACTCTCTGAAGGGCTCTGTTCTATCCTCCCAGGTACAAAGGAAGCCTAGGATGATGACTTAAATACGTATTTACAGCTTTTAGATATTTAAATTGGGTCCCACCTTTTATGCTAACATTCTTCCTACCAATAATCCACATAATTCTTCACACACACAAAGAAATAAATTCTCTCTGCTTTATTTTTTTATTGGCTTCAAGATAATTCATATCAAGAGAATCTATGCAAAGTAATTTCTTCAGGTAGCTTTCTAAAATGAGACGTACCGCAGCAGAGATTAACTTGTGAGGAGGGGCTAAATATAGTCATTCATGAAACTGTCACATTATCTGTTTTTAGACTTAGAAATAAAGGTGAAAGAGACAATAGATATTATGGGTAAAATTATTCTCTTTAAACATTGCCTATAGTTTTCTGCCTTGCCCTCCAAGGTTATCATACTGCCAAAAACTGCCCAGCTAAGGGCAGTACTATTTTATGTGCTTAATTTAGGTTTATGCAGCAAGAGGGAAGAGGGTCATTTAGAGCAGGTGGCTAGGTATGGTGCTCTGAATTGCCTTTTAGGGTAGCCAAGACCATGCTTTGACTCTAGATAGCCAAGAAGAAAGTTTCTCCTGTGAGCCATGTCAGTCCCAGTTTCATGCTGAACACAGAAGGTTCTACCAACTCCTTTTTTTTTTGCCTTTTTTGTCTGCTTCACTGTAGGTTTCTGTAGGGAGACATTTGTTACATAAATGCAGCAAATGAGACTACATCCTTACTCACCTGCTTTGGAGAAGAGATTAGAGTTTGCCTCTTCAGAAAATCTCCCGAACAATTGTTGTTCCTATAGAAGTGGTTTCCTTTTGTATAACTAATTATCACTGGAGTAGAGACACAAATCTAAGATGCCTATATCTGACATGGGCACTCCATTACGTTAAGTTTTTTATTTGTCTCCCTGGCCCAATAAATTCTTCTTTATTTGAGGTATGAATGGGAGAAAGTTTCCCAGCCTCATGCTTTTGAAAGTGCAAAACTGGAATTCAAGTGGGTTTGCTTGTATTTTAACCTGAGAATAATGAACTGCAGTCTCCACAGGCTGTGTTGGTTTATGCCTTATTTAACTACACTTTTTGTATTTTCTGCTGGCAAGTTTGTGACTTTGGTCACAATTTTGTGCATATTCTGCAGGTTGATGTATATGCAGCTCCAGAGTCAGAAATTTACTTGTTAGAGAAGTGGTGTAAAATTGTGCACTTCAGACAAAGCAGCAAATATTTAGGAAGGCCCACAATGTGGGCCGAAATGTGGAAGCCAGTTTAATGGTGGGTAGACACCTGTGTATGACTATGGATCCAAAAATATATGGCAGTATTTTGTAATAGATGGCAGATGGCTTTCTTGTTGCAAAGCATATATCCAAGAGATGAGTGCAAGGTACTTATTTATAAAGTCAGCAACGGGTATAAGTACTAGTTTTGTTATACAGTTTCATCATGTAGTTTACATAAAATTATATAAGATTATAACATTTCATTACAGGAGTATTTATGCTAAGCTGGCTCTTTGATAGCATTTGCATTCTTCTAAGTGTCTGCATGATGACAGGAACAGTAATGAAAAGAGTGAGCTTGGGGTTTTTTTGTAAATAGGCTAGAACCAGCTGTCGTTTTTGGTAGTGTAGATGAACAGTGTTTTGTAGAGCCAGGGGTAGATAATTTCTAGGCAGATTGTTTCTTAGTTATTCTTAGAAGAAGCATATGTGCTGCATATCAATGCCAGGAAATCACTTGCGGCAAGTGTGTTGGTAGCAAAAAGATACTGCTATTAATTGGTGCTTATAAATTTGAACTACTCATACATTTTAGCCAGTGATATTACAAACACAGACTATTTTAAGAAAGGGAATCTAGTCTGAAATAATGTAGGTTTAATTGTTAGAACAACATTTTTACAAAATGCCTTTACCAGGAGATTTTGTGGCATCAGCAAAAATTATGCAAAGTCAAATTGCAGCAGTAGTTTTTGGGATGTTGGTGAGAATTTCTGTGAAGACTTTCAAGGGATGCTTTTGGATGTTTCGGAATTCAGAATATCTGAATTGCTTCAATTTCATCAAATGGCACAGTTTAACTCATCCAACTCCAACTGGATTATTGTTTTTCCCAGGGAATCACAAGAGCAAAAATGTGTCTTCAAAATCAGTAACAGGAGGCAAACATTGCAAGCTAGCCAGTAGAAAACCTAACCTCAAGATAAGCATACTGAGTTTGCAATTTGCCTCTCTAGTTATTTCTACAAACTAAGAAGCAACTCAATAAACGAGGCTGAGAGAACACTAAAGCTGCTTTCCTCTAAGTGTGAATGATGCACTGACAATTATCCTTGCCTCTAAAATGTGATCCAGACTCGTCTTATATTCTTAGTAGTAGCAGTACTCATTATGAGTATCTTCTTATTTTAATCTAGGTATCTGGAAAGCTTTTTTCTGCAAAGCAAAGCAAAAAAACCTATTAAAATAAGTTGAATCAATGAAAATAAACTTTTTTTTTAGAATATGTATCTACATATATGCAAACAAAAATAATTAAAATGGCAAGATATGTTCTCTGAAAACTGTTCTTTCATCCAACAAAAAGCCTGAGGAAAACTGCATACAGTTCTTCAACCTTGAAGAAAATCAGAGGCTGTAGGGCTCTGCTGTATTTTAATTCAATGCATGGGAAGCCATGGTCCTAGTTTTGTCCCATTGACCTTTACTAAACATAAGAAAAAGAATAAAAGACTAACCAGAAGTCGAGTTCAAAACAAAACAAAACAAGAAAACACATTACCTGAGAAACACTCTTCACAATTTCTAGCCAAAATTTGTTTGAACAGTGCAAAATCACTGGAGGAGAAGGAAGACTGCACTGTGTAATTTGTGCTTCTGATTTAAATCCAGACTTCTTTGGATGGAGAGTTCACAGACTTCTGCAGTGGCATGTAGAAATCCTGGTGGATTAGATGGTTTTGTGTAGGATGTGAAGAAGGAGATGAAAAATGGGAAGCTAATTTCAACCTGGCTAGCACAGCATGGTGGTATTACGCATATGGCCTATAATTGAAATGTTCTTTATTCTCTGAAATATTTGAAGTATCCTGCTGTGGAGATGGGCTTATTTGCTGCTGCTGCTGCTGGTTGATATTATTTTATTATGCTTTAATTTGGTAATCTTCAGTCTTGTGATTAACTGTATGCAGTGCACAATTTGTATGGATCATGTTCAGTACTGCTTAAGCTACACATTAGAACAGAGAGAAAGTTTGGTTGCAAAGGCTTTTATCTCTGAGAGTTTTAGGATTTCAGGGCCTTCAGCTTCCACTCCAAATGAATATGCATCTCTTGAAGGACCTATGTCATATCTTGTGGCCTCAAATATATAGCTAATTTACAATAGGGTAAAATGGGATTAATACCTATATTTAGGCAATAGAATTGTGCCCCAGCATCCAAAGAAGTCCAGAAAATTTCAGTGAGTGGATGTCCATTGCAAGGTGATCAGAATTTCTCTCCACACTTCCCTAACTATAACAATGGTTATTGTGGACACCCATAAGACACATAAAGACAGTATCTGTAGAACTAGCTGTAGACACTGAGATCTTGATCAGTAGCCTAGATATAGGCATTTGTTCCAACTTAGATAACAAATGACTTCTTGCCTGGTGTCCAGTTGATGGTCCAGAAAGTCAGATGTAACCTTTAGCTCCTTTATCATACCTGCCAGATCAAATGGCACCAGATTCCTGTGTTTAGGAAATTAATGGAGACCTTAAATTTCCGTCTTAATATGGAATTTAATCGTTCTTGGAGTTGAACTGCTGTGTTTATCCTCATCTTCTGTGTCACCTAGAGTAAGTTTCCTCCCACTCAAGTGACTGGACCTTGGCCTTTTGTTATTGTAAAATACAATCACCACTTAGAGCCCTGTTTCAGTCCTTTAGCTGTGACTCATTTTTCTTATTCTTTAAACAGAGAAAAATACTTAGGCGTTATAGAAGTTATAAAGGAATTACTCTTACCAAGTGATATGAATACCCCCAGATGGGAGTTATTATCTAAATCCCAATTTTTGTTATTGTTAATGAAAGAAACTTCAGGAGCTGATGTGAATACTGAAAGTATCTATTGTTAACAATGGATAAAATGACTGCAGTTTCCCTTGCTGAGATTCAGGCCCCTTCTAAATGCAACATTCCTGAAAAGATTGACTGAAATGTGGTAATGGAAAATCTGTAATTGTCATGAATCGAATTATGGCAGACCAGTCATCAGAACAAAGCTACAGTGGTACGCATGTATGAATATTATCTGAAACACTTGGTAAGCAAGAGGCCAGAAACTTCTCGAGATTTTTGTGGAAATACCTGCTTCATTATTTTTATTGCTTTTGTTTTCAGGTCTGCTTGGGAAATGTTGGTGTAAAGGGTTTTGGGCTAGGCCAGAACATCCTGGAATCGGCCAGAGCATTTTTGGCTGGGCCTGAACATAGAGGGGAGTGCCCACCCAGAGGGTAACACATAGTGGCTAGTCGGAGGGTGGCGATGTTAAAATCCAGCCAATCCTGTTAGTAGCGCGAGAACAAAACGTGTAGTCTATATAAACGTGCAACCAAGCGGAAGTGAGGGGATAGAAAAGAAATCTCCGACAGTCAAGAAGTTTTTGGCATGGAACTCTGCAGGAGTCTGTGTGTTTAATCTCCACAGGGAAAGATTCTTTAATTCTATTAAATGCCAAAACCAGGTGAATTCTTCCCTGTGAGGATGGTGAGAAACTGGCACAAGTTGCCCAGAGAAGCTGTGACTGCCTCACCCCTGGCAGTGTTCAAGGCCAGTTTGGATGCGGCTTTGAACAACCTCATCTACAGGAAGATGTCCCTGCCCGTAGCAGGGGATTTAGAAATAGGTAATCTTTAAGGTCCTTCCCATGCCATACCATTCTGTGATTCTATGAAATAATGGCGTATAGCACAGTTCTGTGCATGTAGAGTCAAAGGCCTGATTGCAGGTTCAGTTCAAGATCATGAGCATGATCTCAAAAGGTCCTCTCCAACCTAAACAATTCTATGAATCAGGGGGATGGTCTTGCTCAAACTGACCAAAAAGAAATCCAACCCAAAAAACAGAAAGAAATTTGTAGCACAGAAAATAACCAAAGAAGTTAATAACCAAATTTTCTGTAGTACAGAAAAAAAAACCAAAACAAGTAGAATCCCCTAATTTAATAATATTTATGCTTATTATTCTGTAGCTAAAAGTCACCCTAAAAAATACGTTTCATTTCTGGAGAGCGAGTCGTATGTGATGGAAGATAATATTGCCTCTTCTTCTATCCATTTTTCCTTTTCCTTCTACCCAAAGTTCTTTTTTTCTACCCAGATTAATGATAGTTGCCTGTGTGCCTGAAGTACTTTCAAGCTCTGCAGAAGTACGTGTTTCAGAGCTGCACAGACAATATGTATGTCTACGAGGCAGAGACAGGGCTTTAAACACACACCTCTTCAGCCCAGATTAGGAACTCTCTGTGCTCAACCTCTTGACACGTTTAGATGTCTGAGTCAATGTCAGTGATTTGTGTGTGAGCACAGCATACTTTCTGCTGGATGGCATGTCAAATATGTGCTTGCGTTTGGAAATGTTGCATCATTCTGTGGAGGGTGCTCAAAACAAAAAGCGAGACAGTTGGTGTCCCTTGATTATGAACTTAAGAAACTTCAGTCAAGAGTCCTTTCAGTCTTTTCACTGTGGTTGCTCTCTCATTTTCTGTGCTGAATGGAATGCTTGTTCCTGAAGGATTATAATTATTTTTCCTTCTGAGCTAGGATTTGCAGATTTCATTTGATGTTTCTAAAAGTCGGGAAGAAAGTTACAGAAATCTGTGATTTGCTGGGCCAGCTTAATGTAGTTCAAAAGATCAGGAAATTATAAGTAGCTCTCAGTTGTCTTCTAGTCCAGCTCTCCCAGATTCTGAGTGCAGTTTCAAACTTAATTAAAAGATAATTTTTTGCAAGTGATATGTCTGAAGCATCTTGGTTCTGTGTTTCTTACCTTTCCCTGGAGCTCGCGTGGTTGAAATAATTTTCAATTTACTGCATCAAGGGAATATTCTGTCTGAGTAAATCTTCTCTAATCCAAGTGAACATAGGGAAAAGAAGGCCTCGATTTTTAAAGAAGCAGTAACTCAGTTCTATGTACTTTAAAATTCAGACTATTTAAAGATGAGCTACCAAATCTCCTAGACTTTCTGCCCTTCTTCCGCCCCTTCACCTCTTTCCCATTCCTCATCACTCCTGAACTAAATAAAAGTTTAAACAGGCCGTCGCAATGTTTCCGGTTTTTTTTGTGTTAGTTTCTAAGTTGTGCCATTTTGCCCCATATTCATTCCATCTGAACTTCAGAATCATTTGCCTCCATTAAAACAAAAAAATCACCAACATCTGTTCAAAACCTGGTCTTTTACTTCTGCTTTCAATCAGAACTTTACTCATGCCTGCATAAAAGCTAAATAGTGGGCTTTAAAAAGTATACCTTTACTAAGTTTCTACTAAATTCAGTATTTTGGAAAAAGGCATGACTGGAATTACACTGATGAGAGGAAGCTAATCTACAGCATTACTTATTGGAAGAAATGAGAACAGCAGCAAATTTCGAGTGACATTATATGATGCTTCAACAAAGAAAATACCTACGTTGACATAATTGCCTGCTTTTGTTTGTAGAACTTTTACTTGTATATTTTCTTTTCTCTTTTTTTAAAGCATTGTGGAAATGTTTTGTGTAATCTTTTTCAGCATGAAATTCTCTCATACATGCAGTGGCTCACATGTTTGCTTTTCAGGGCTCGTCCTGCTTACAGGTTTGACTTGTTGAAATCCAAGACAACCAAAAAAGAAACTTCAGTCATAACTCTATGAGTTACAAATAAAAAACAACAACAATTCTAATAATAAGGATAAACAATATGGAAAATTAGAAGGTTTTCTTACTAGATTTATTAATGGTTCTCATGCATAAATATCTATGTCTGGTATTTTCTAGCACTATCTTAGCACTTTCTATTTCAACATGTTTGTTCCCTTAAGGCTATAGAGCAAAACACATGTTGACTTCAGTAAAATGTGGATCATGCTTTTATTGTAGTACCTGGGAGAAGTTCTTGTTCCTCGTTATGAGTAACATATCAAGTGGAGACACGGCATACAAAGCTTGTGCTCACATATTCCTTTCCAAGGCAGATCTACCAGTTGGCATCCAAAGAAACTATAGCTTTTTCCTATTGGAATAGGAGTACACGTACCTTGACTGTGATCAAATGCCTGACAAGGGTAGGATTTGTGATGTGGAGTCCAATTAAATGTGGCAGCATCAGTTACCAAATTTGTATCAAATTCTTTGTACAAATGCTTGCAAGGGAACTCTGAAGCGTCTTTTCTTTCGTCTTTCTGTGTGTTTATGCTTTTTTTATTAGGTGTTATGACCAGCTTTTCTTTTCTGGCTGCTTTACTTTGCAGCTAAAGACCTGCAAGAGAGTGGATGAAGGAAGTTAAAAGCAGGAGCAAAACATAGTGCATAGGCCACACTAAAAGGATTTCTCTCTATTGCTTAGCTAATGAAAACATTTATTTTGAGGTAACCTCATCCATGTGTTTACCAGGCTAGAAAAATGCATTCACTGTTTTTTCTGAGACAATCAGCTGGTATTTTAGAAAGCTTGCACAATTTCATTTGGGAGCATATCTATCAACTGCTGCAATCTCATAGTACTTGCATTTCCAGACTGAAGAGGCAAAAAGGTCCTCTCACCACATGAAGAAATGAAGTTCCAAAGTAGGAAAAAAGGGTTGACGTTGATAAACTGTGATGTCTTGCAGCAAATGCAAAGTCTTGTACCTAGGATAAAGACAGCAGTACAGTCTGAGTCTTTACTGGCCTGAAAACAGCTTTGCCAAAAGCAAAAAAAACACCATAAACAAACAAATCAACCTAGGGAGACTCCATCAACACCAAATTGTGTCTCCATAACCACTGTGCAGTGGCTAACAGGAGTGTAGCCATCAGATCAGGCTTCAAATCTCTTCAAGAGGTACACATTGAAAGGAAGAGAGGCAACAGTCACTAGCTTCAATGCAGAAAATTCTCATTTGAATTTGATATAAGGAGCACATTTTTTACCATGAAAATATTCAACCATTAGAACAGGTCATAAAGAAACCTGTGGGATCTCCATCCTTGGAGCCTTATACTTACATCTCAGATAATTTTCAGCTTTACAGACATCACTAGATTAGTTTGGCAACTGAACTGTCTCTCATATGTCTACCTTTTTAATGTAGTAATCATGGTGCCTAGAGCAGTACCATATGAACTCAGTGACCATGACCCCACTATGTTAGGCTCTTTACAAAAGCAATTAGCATATTCCTGCTGAACAAGCATCTAGCTAACTAAATGTGTATTGACAAATTTTGGGAGAGGTTCTGAGGGAATTAATAGAACTGGTTTGAGATATTTATTACGAGTGCCTCAAAAGACTGTGGAGATTAAACACACAGACTCCCGCAGAGTTCCATGCCAAAAACTTCTTGACTGTCAGAGATTTCTTTTCTATCCCCCCCTTCCGCTTGGTTGCACTTTTATATAGACTACACGTTTTGTTCTCGCGCTACTAACAGGATTGGCTGGATTTGAACATTGTCACCCTCTGACTGGCCACTGTGTGTTACCCTCTGGGTGGGCACTCCCCTCTATGTTCAGGCCCAGCCCAAGATGCTCTGGCCGATTCCAGGATGTTCGAGCCCAGAATGTTCTGGCTGATCCCAGGATGTTCTGGCCTAGCCCAAAACCCTTTACACCAACAAGATACAGCATGAGAAACAGAATTTCCTGTTTTAAAAGTTTAAGATGGATTTTTTTTTTGTAATTACTAGTTTGAGAATGAATTCGCAGGAAGAGTTAGCAAGGGAGATAAGCTGAGATGAATATTTAAAGTGAAGACAGGATGCTGATGTTCAATTCAACAAAGATGGGGGGAACCGATGGAGAAACAGAAAGGGAAGTGATGTGTAACTGTTCCTTCTCTCCAAGGTCTCAAAGGCCTGGTACTATTTGTAGCTCTCGTCAAAATCTACTTGATTGCACTGAAAGAGAAAGTGACATATGCTTCAGTCAGCTGCCAACCATATGGCCCCGACAGTCAGATATTTTTCCCATTCTCAACAACTGCAACCACTATCCTTCCTGAATTTAAGAAAGCCTTCAGGAAATGAGGGAAGAATCTAGAGGAGACTATAAATGCAACAGTGAAAGAAAGGAAACACTAAGGGTTTGCCAAGAAGCTGAATAGTTGGACGGAAGTTTTGGTCAACTTAACGGGTAATTAGAATATGCTTGACTGAATGGAAGATCTGTTTCCATGAAAGTCATAGGGGTCCTCTTCATTAAACAGGTGCCAAGAAGAAGCAAAATGGCTCTTTGTTATATCTGGATGACCAGACAGCATCAGTTGTCCAAGTGTTTTCAATTTCATCTTGCTCAGAAGTTTCATCCTTTCTTCCTTGACAAGACTCTTAACTACGGTGATATGCACATGCATATGCATAGCACATGGAAATGTGTTAGAACATGGGAAGCGCATAAGAATTCTGCATGTTGAAAGACTCTTCTCCATATGCCTAACATTAATCAAAAGGGAAGAAGAAATCTGTGCTTGCCTAGACTCAGTTATTTCATTCTGTAGTGCAAATATAAAGATAGGAGCAACCTGGAAATTACTGATTTTGCCATTCTGTTATGTACTAGTATAGAAAACTTCACCAGCTTCTTAAATAAGAAGTTACATGTGAGATCCTTTGGTCATGCATGAGGCAGGGTAGATAACTGGAACTCTATGAAAAGCGTCTTAAAGTGTTGTGTGATGATGTATGAAAGCTATTGTTGAACCAATATTTTTCATGCACAAGATATTTGAAAGCATTTTCCCATCTTTTCCACACACCACCTACTTGTCAAAGTTTGCTCTACTAAACGGCTGCATTATGAAATGCGCTATACACACCATCCTCTCAGATAACAAGGAAGCAAAACACTTGGTCAATTTTTCTAACTAAAAGTGAAAGACAGAAGAGTTATTATGAAAGCTCTTATGATATCTATCAATGATGTTGCTATAATAATTTCAGGAAGACAAGGATCTACTACAATCTGAATAACATATTGTACCCTGCTGAAAATATCTTGAGCAACCTGGAATTATTCATATACAGATTTAATATTAATAAAGTAAACACAAAACATATATAATTCAATCAAACAAAGCAATAAAGCACAGCTTCCTGAAGGAAAGTACTTTAGCGCATATGTACTGGTACACAGTCCTTGCAAAATTCAAGACAAGATCCAAAATTCAAGACATGGTTGGATTGACCCTATCTTTTTCCTCTATTCCACAGTAAAATAAATGAAGACAGATTTGAGGAAAGAAATCCTCACAAGACTCCAGTCTTTACAATTCTTCATTTAATCTCTCAGGGTAGGAAACAGACTGCAAGTAGAAAACATGCTGGTGGAAGCTGTGAAAACAGGAATATGAAAATGATGGTTCAATAACAGGAAATGTGTTGAGATTTGTGTTCTGTTCAGCACCTATTCCTGTCTAAGAATGGCGCTTTGTGAACCAGGCAGCAGGTTCAGGAGAGCTGTGACAAAAAATACATAAGGGGAGCTTCCTACAGACTCCTAAGAACAGACTAATCTAATTCCTGTGTCCAGGAATCCCATCCTGCACACACAGTAGAATACTCCTGAATATGGATTTCAGTGACAGACAGCTCCTTGGCTAAAGCTGCTTTTCTGTCAAAATGCTGATTTGTTGGGACGAAAATGTTTTCTGAGAAAGGTTGTAACTGAGCAAGCCTCAGCCAAAACACAGCAGTCATTTCAAGGAACTTGGACCATTGGGCAGGTTTCTCTCCAAAACTTGTGCAAATTCCTGCCAGTGTGCTGGGAATCCTGCTCAGCAGGTGGATATCAAAGATATCCACCTGTGAGCCGGGAAAGGGCTCACCCAGGATAGATGCTTGTTAGACACCTCTGGGAGCTCCACCTCTTGCCAAACCTGGCTCTTGGCTCGCCATCTGCAGCCAATGACTGCTGTCTGTGCAGCAGGCCTGTTCCACATGCATGGGCTTGAGAGGAGGCTGAAAAGATGAGTGGACCTGGAATCTAGAGAGCTGTAGCCTGACACGTATTTTCCTAGCTTTCCTTTCAGTAGAGAAGTTGCCAAAGACATTTCATCAAGTAATCCAGGGAAGAGGGAGCCTGTCTGGTCCTTTATAGCTTGATTTCAGCTTTTAGAAAAGCTCCTTTTTCTTCCCCTTCACTGGCAAGTGGCTGACATCTTGGGGTTAAGGAGAGTAGAAGATGCTGTTACACCATGAGAAAAAAAAGGATGCAAGGACTTTAAAGGGGAATCCTTATGCAGGAGAGAAACAACAATCATGAGGAAGGGATGAAGTTTGAAATCCTTCTTCATTCACATAGAACCAGTGCATCCCTCTTGTTGGGAGCTGAGGACATATTTATTTATACAGCCTCCACTATTACAGTGTCTAAGAAATCATTAACAGCTTGCTCTTCAGAGCCCTCCAGAGAGGTGGAATCTTCATTTATGAGACGGGGACTGAAGCACAAATGACAGTAGCAGCTGTTTTCGTGGCATGGATATTGTTGTTTTCCTTTCATAGTAATAGAGCAGCAACCCTGGAAGGTTTGAAGGTTTTGGAAGGCAGACACAGGGACTGTGAGAATGAAGACCTTGGGCCCACTGTAGGAGAGGATTTGGTTCAAGACTGTCTTAAGAACCTGAATGTGCACAAGTCCATGGGACCTGATGAAATCCATCGGCGGGTCCTGAAGGAGCTGGCGAATGAAGTTGCTAAGCCACTGTCCATTATATTTGAAAACTCATGGCAGTCAGGTGAAGTTCCCAATGACTGGAAAAAGGGAAATGTAACCCCCATTTTCAAGAAGGGGAAAATGGATGATCCAGGGAACTACAGACCAGTCAGTCTTACCTCTGTGCCTGGCAAAATCTTGGAGCAGGTTCTCCTGGAAGGCATGCTAAGGCACATGAAAAGCAACGAGGTGCTTGGTGACAGCCAGCATGGCTTCACTAAGGGGAAATCCTGCCTGACCAATCTGTTGGCCTTCTATGATGAGGCTACGGAACTGATGGACAGAGGTAGAGCAGTGGATGTCATCTACCAGGACTTGTGCAAAGCGTTCGACACTGTCCTACACGACATCCTTGTCTCTAAATTGGAGAGACATCAATTTGATAGATGGACCACTCAGTGGATAAAGAACTGCCTGGATGGCCGCACGCGAAGAGCTGTGGTCAATGGCTCTGTGTCCGGCTGGAGACCAGTAACGAGCGGTGTCCCTCAGGGACTGGTGTTGGGACCAGTCTTGTTCAACATCATTGTCAATGACATGGACAGTGGGATTGAGTGCGCCCTCAGCAAGTGTGCTGATGACACCAAGCTGTGTGGTTCGGTTGATACGCTGGAGGGAAGGAATGCTATCCAGAGGGACCCTGTCACACTTGTGAGGTGGGCTGATGCCAACCTTATGAAGTTTAACCATGCCAAGTGCAAGGTCCTACAGCTGGGTGGGAGCAA
>WYDI02022439.1:30541-49881 GCA_009867235.2 Psittacus erithacus
GGAAGGGAAGGGAAGGGAAGGGAAGGGAAGGGAAGGGAAGGGAAGGGAAGGGAAGGGAAGGGAAGGGAAGGGAACAAGCTTTGAAATTATGACTGAGTAACCATGCTCATAAAAATTATATTCTCAATATGTTTTGAGTGTTATATCATAAAGCAAACTGAATAAAACCTCGTTCTTATGAATAAAGCCTCGTTCTTATTCATGTCTTATAGAACAGCAAACCATTAAAGACTTTATCTCTAACAGACTGAAAAATTCAGTGAAGAGATTTCCTTTTTCTGGGAAATCACGATTTTTACAACTATTGCAAATATGTTGGAATGTACTAACAGATTTTTTTTCCCCCATAATGTATCTTTTGTTGAATATCCACTCAGAATCATCCATGCAGTTTCTGACAAAAGTTCTTTCATGAACATGAAAACAGCATATATGTACATATATGTCAATGTACTCCCAACTACACACATAGAGAAGTAATTTAAGATTGTTCTATACTATAGAAAAAACTTGGTTATGCAGACTATTACTAGAGCTGATGAGAACAACCCAGCTATGTGTCCTATATCACAGAAAAAGGCATGAACCTAGATTTCCAAAATACCAAAAACTTTGACTCACTCCAGTTCAGTATGTGAAAATGTGTCCATTTTCAGGAAGGGATTGGTCACTTGTTTAAGTACTTTGCTGGAGCAGTACCAGAGTGTTTAGCACTTTGCAGTATTGAGTTTTATCTACTATTCACCACCTTTCTGGTTTCCTTGATTTTGGAGCATGTTTTCACTTAAGATTCAGTGGCAGACTGCCACTTTCTGAAGCACTATCATTGTCGCCTCTAGAATCTGGGATTTTTGGAATCTTCCAAGCAATTATAGATCAGGCCTTGAGCCTGTTAAGTGTAGGAAATAAGACCAGATCTCATGCTCAGGAATTACCTCTGACAGAATTCAGAAGTACGTATTCTCAAGTAAATATACATGTGAGCAGTGTGTCAGGGGAGCTTTATCAAACTGGAACACTGAAATGCACCAAAATGAGAAAGTAATCGAATGTTATTAGTTATCCTGGACTATCTTCTATGGAGGGTATCCTTTATAATCTGCAGAGAATCTCTGATATTTAACCTGAGTTTTAGGGCAAACTGCCTAACCTCAATTTTTAATTCTAAGCACGCTTCAGTTTCTAAAGCTCTCCCCAGGCACTTCAATGCAGAATTTCTTTGATTCACTGCAAAATGAAGTTTGACATATCTTATTATGAAGAAATACTTCATTTGAAAACATACAGAGTAGCTCTAGGAAAACAGTACACTCAGAAAACCTTGCCAGTAGTGCAGCCTTTCCACAAATGCAACTGACCAAACTGAAATAATATTTCCCATTAACAATGAAGGTTGCAAATAGCTGTGAGTGGAATCAGTGAAGGTACTCTTACTGTAACACTGTTAGCCAGAAAATGTTTAATTTATAAGTTTGCTATGCTGTCCTGAGAGGACTTACAGAGAATTCTGTGGCCTCACTCATTGTTAATAGCACTCTTACCTCTCTTTGTTGCTGTGGCAAAAACATAGGTGGAATATTTATGCAGCAAGTCTTGTGGTACCAGTTCCTCTGAGTCAGTGTAGAAGACATTTCACAAGTGAAGTGACTGAATCCCAGGTTGCATAAAACAAGTCCGTCAAAACCTCATATCCATTTTGTCCTTCTCAGCAGAATACTGTCATTGAAGTGAAATCAGTGGAGTAATGCCCACTTACAAAAGGCTTGGATTTAGCTCTGCAGCTATTTCCCCACCCTTCTTTTCTTTTCCATTCATTGTTCTCCTTTTTCACTGAAACCTACAATGACACCTCACACACCCAGACATGGCTGATATTGGTCCACACTATAAATCAGATTGTTAATTCACGCTGTTAGTGTTTCATATTTTCTGAGAATTCCCTGGGAGGTCACAGCCTTTTCCTTTCCTCCCAAAGAAAACTGCAAAACGTGTTCCCTGTTCAGCTCAATATGTTGAGATTATTCCACTGAATAGATTGGTAAAGCAGGCGGTGACGGTGGAGAGTGGGGTGGGAATGAAGAAAAGGACACTCTTTGTCCATGTATGTTTTTATTGGTTAAATTTATCAGACAAAGCTGTCAGCCCTTTGGAATTAAAGGTCATTAATGGCAAATTCAGGGGTGCATGGGAAACCAAAGGCAAGTTAAACCATCATGGCTTTCTCATCATTTGTAGTACCACTGTGTCCTCCATGAGGCTTCCTCATGTTTGGGAGACACCTTAGTGATAACCAGCTGGAAAGAAAGAGACTGGCAGCCTGTCACTCCTAGGGGGTCATTTCCATCTTCAGCTTTTTTCCATTTTTTTTTTTTTTTTTAAAAATCCTTTCCATTTTATTTCTAAAAAAAGCCTGTAGTTTGCAAATCTCAACATTTTGTTGTGAGCCATGGCTGTCATGTTGAGATAAATCAACGCCTTCAACAGCCAGATATGGTGAAGGATTTGCTAGCTGTGTGAGCAGCCCATCTGACCAGGTGCTGTATTTCTGGTACAAAGAGGGAGTACAAAGGAGTCAGCACCAGAAATAGAAGCATTTTTCAGAAACATTTTCCCTTGTCATCATTTTGTTTTCCTTGGGTGCATTTTTTGTTATCTATATAAGAAAGATAATGCTGCTACAAGAATAGTCCCAAGTTCTCTCTTCCTCCTACTAATGACTCTAAATCATTCTTGATACCATCCAAAATATTGTCCTGCAGAAAGGGGGAGGTTTATGCACTTCTGAATGAGCAAAATTTTAAATGTAAATATTACTTGGCTGAATGCTCAGAAAGGAGGCAGGTAGGTTCATTACAATATGCAGGGGCTGAGACGCATTTTAGGGTCAAAGACCAAGGTGTCTCACAGTGTGTTTAGGGTGAGTACAAGAAAAGGCAACCAGTACTGATCCTTTCAGATGTGGTGTATGTGCTCAGTGCAGCAAACGTGACGACTGCACTATGTTGCCAGTGGCCTGACCACAACACATTGATTCTTTGGTGCTCTACTTAGAGAGTAGTCTATTATACCTGACAATTGGACAGAAATATTTTCATGTTCTTCCACCTCCAGCACAAACACCAGAAGTCTAGATCTCTAATATTATATGTATCTGCCTTAACAAGCCATGGCAATATAGCTCTTTTTTTTTCCTCACTTATTTTCATGCATGTAAATGAGGATGTAAGGGTGTGCAGATATAGAGAGCTGACAGTTACCTCATGTTCTAAATTCTTGGCATTCAGAAATACAGCTTCATCGCGTAACAGTAGCTTTGACAGAAGCATAAAAAATCCTCTTTTACATCACAGTATCTCCTTCATATGTGTGCTAAAGCAGGAGACCTAATTACTTTATTGGCTGTCTGCAAACAGACAGATAAAGAGTAAAATATTACGTCCTAGCCCAGTGACCAAGCTGTGACAGCAGAAAGAGGTAGGGTAAGAAGATAAAGAAACTGTGGTTTTGTTGTTACAAGGAAATCAGTACAAATCTTTGGAAATATGTGCTGAATAACTGGTGTCTAAATCAGTGCAGGTAATAAGGGTATTTTCAACCAGGTGTTCAATTAATAGGATTTAATATAATAGGTGCTGCCACCTGCTCCATCTACATTTGTATTAATAAAAAAGTGCACAGCCATGCTGTGACCTCAGTCTGCATCAGCACATTGGAGAATTTGGGAGTTCTCTGCTGCTTGTAAATATTCTTTCTTCCTTTGGAGATGTGCACAGGTGAATAATATCTGTAGGAACTGATAGAAGCAGTTCACCAAGATAAAGTGCTCTTGTATTTCTGACATGTCAAAAAAAATCTGTTTCTTTCTTAAATAAACCATTGAATGAATATTCTCATACAGCACTACTGAAGCATGCAACACAGATTCACTAAAAGCCTTCCACTGCCCTCCAGATGCACTTAAGAAAATAACTCCAAATAGAAGGATGATACACACAATAGCTAAAGGAAATACAGTCACATTCAAAGAAGATGAAGAAATCAGAAGCAGCCATCTGCATTTCTGGAAAGTCCTTTGGGTCTTGCTTTTGACAATCTAACAAAACACTTCACAGCCTACATCCATGTCTGCTCCCAAAGCTTTCAGGTTGAACCACAGGCTCTGGCTTGCCTTGCTATTATGGGAATGACTTGCCTTTATGAAAAGCAGTTACTTAGGAATAGGAAAGACTACTAGAAATCGGTAGTAGCCAGGCAGTTCTTCCCGAGGAACTTTGTTAAACATTAAAAAAAGAGTGAGCAGAAGAACTGCAAGAGTGTTAAGGGATAGATCCCAAAGACTTTCTTCTATGCAGTCAGGATACCCCAGGTGCCAGCCCCAGCTGCATGCATAGGTAGCTCAAGTTCGAATTTTGCTTGTGCCATGGGACAGAGGGAAAATTTCTGTCCTGTGCCTACTGTTTGAAATAAAATTGGGAAAAGCCAGTCATGACTGGGGTTGTTTGATAGCATCTTTTAGAAAAAAGTAGAACACATTTTGGCAGTCAGAAGCAAGAAAACATGATAAGAAAGTTGGGGCTGTTCAGCCTGGAGAAGAGAAGGCTGCGTGGAGACCTTAGAGCAGCCTTCCAGTATCTGAAGGGAGCCTAAAAGGATGCTGGAGAGGGACTCTTCATCAGGGACTGTAGTGCTAGAACAAGGGGTAATGGCTTTAAACTTAAACAGGGGAAGTTCAGATTAGATATAAGAAAGAAGATTTTACTGTGAGGGTGGTGAGGCACTGGAATGGGTTGCCCAAGGAAGCTGTGAATGCTCCATCCCTGGCAGTGTTTAAGGCCAGGTTGGACAGAGCCTTGGGCAGCATGGTCCAGTGTGAGGCATCCCTGCCCATGACAGGATGATTGCAACTTGATGATCTTGAGGTCCTTTCCAACCCCAACCATTCTACGGTTCTATGATTACCCTTGTACTAGGTCAGTGGGAATATGTAGTGGCTGATCTAATTGTACTCTGGTTCTACAACTCCTGGATTTCAGATTTTCTTCCTTCTATGCAATCTAAGTAACAGTAATTTACCTGCTTTCTTATATTCCAGTTATATTAGTTTCCATCGTTGAGATAAACTCTTAGAAATTATGCTTTTGTCTTTACTTTTCACCAATTCCCATGCTGGGCAAATGAGCTCGCTCTCAGCATGGTGATGGCTGGATACTGTCAGTATCCCAGGGAACTCTCTCCTAATCCTCCCCGCTGAAATGCTGCTGATCGTAACTGTCCCAACTGTTTTTGCTCCATAACATCTTAACTAGTTGACCCTTAAGCTCCACAGCAAAGCCTGAACTGAAACATCAAACAACATAGTCTTAAAACACCAACATGTCAAATTCTTCACAAAGGACATATAGGTCAATGGTAATTTTTTTAAAAAAATTCCTTTTTGTATGATTTTTTCAAGTGTGTAAAATCCCGGAGTAAAGGCTCTTCCCAGGGTCTTTGTCTCCTGTAGAGTTCCTACCTCCTCAATCAGAAAAAAGGTGCTCTTGTTTAAAGCTATGGGGGGCATACCGAGCTTCCCATCCCCTCTCTTAAATGTTCTGCCTGCCTTTCCCTGAAAAATCCTGTTGAAAGGAATATATTTCTTAGAGAGAAAGTCAGAGAGAAGGACTAGAATAGCTTCCTGCAGGCAGTTGCCAGGTTGATATATCAAAGCAATATTGCTTTCTGAATTGAGTGGCACCAATCAGCAGGAACTGTCAGTCTGAGCATATAATAACTGTGGTGCCAGTCATCAGGAATCTAAATGAAAGTTTCAGCTGTACTTGTATATTTAAAGTGCCTGTTGGCTCAGTGAGGGGAATAGGAAGAGGAAGAGCTTTGCTGGCAGTGTCAAGGAAAGGATGGTATGAGAAAAAAATTTGGTGAGGCGCAGAGCACCTGGATTCTCCTCCTGGAGCAGTGTGAGAGTCAGACGACCAAAGTCACGGCATGAAGTGGATCTCGCATCTGTGCCTCCCGTAATTCCAAGCCCCGTTAACTATCTTTGTGAAGAGAAGGTGAAGATTTGTGTAAGCCTGTCGCATTTGTCACATCCTTCCGAACCGCTTCTCCAGACTCCAGTCCAAATATAGATCTCTGAAAACTTTGCTCAGCTGCTGTCTGACTCTGTCAGCGCCTGAAATCTGTAGACACCTGAGTTTTTAATGAATAAAGTTCCTCAATTCTTACCAAGATGGTTGCACAAACTCCCTGAGAGCCTACAGACCCAGCGCCTTTCCTTTCACCCTGCACTGGTTTGGCTCTGGGTGCATGGGGGAGCCAGTGGCCCCCAAGCTGCTGGTCCAGGTGGGAAGGGCACAGCTGTGGGCTCAACCATTGCACTTATCCATGGAGTATGGGGCCAAGGGAGCTGTTTTCCATATGCCCAAGACACTTCTCTGGTTGTGACTATAGGCATGGCTGTTTTGTCCCTCTTGTTGAAACTGTTGCCTTCACATTATTGAGGATGTGTGAGCATCACGACTTCCAGATGAAGTCAGAGAGGGAGGATTAGGCTGTCTGCTGCTTCCAGAGCTCTTTCAGAATATATCATATTATGACTGCTCAACACAAATAACTGCTGTTTGAGCAAGGACTGAAACTTGGTTATCCCCTCCTGAAGGAATGCCCACAGCACTGCAAGGTGCATGCTGAAAATCCTGAGGTATTGCCACCCTCAGTGCTATGACATTGGAGATCTTTTGCAGATCTAGGACTGAATAAAATAGCTAATGTAATGAACTGAATCACCCTTTTGTGAGGGAACCACAGATCCTGGGATAGGTGCTATTTTAACAAAATTTTGCTATGTGAATCATAGTTTGATTGGCTTTCATATTTTTTTTATACTCTGCACTGTAAACATGAACTAAACTATTATATCCATGCAGTACCTGTGGCTGGTGGTAAGGTCACAGTGTTGATTGAGTTTTCTGCGTACATGCTTATGACTCATCAGGCAAAGGAAAACTCTCAGACTGTAGCAGTGCAGGTGTCAAAAGCAGGTACAGCTCATCTTTTCTGGGACCACAAAACTGAGCCTTCATTCTCCAGAACCTTAATCTGATGTCAGATTTATTAATATGGGTGTAAAGTCTCAGCTTCGTTCCTGTCCCTCTACTCCCATGCTGCAGGGCTCTGACTCCCACCGAACTTGCATAATTTTCTGGAAAGCCATTCTTTTGCTGAATTGAGTAAAAACCCCACCACCTACTTAAAAGGTCAAAATAGTATTGTATGCAGCTTTACAATTCCTGATCTTGAACTTCTAGGAGAGTAAGACAAGAATCCTAACAAAAAAAATATAACAGAGGAGAACCAAGTTCCTGGCCAAAAAGAATTCTTTCATTAATTTCATGAGCATCTGTGACTCATCCAGCCATTGTAAATGCACAATTAAACAGTCTGCCTTTAACAATATTAGGGGGTTTGCCTTCTTAAATGATGCAAAATTGAAACTAAGGTCTCTAATGAAGAAAATGCCTTTTAAAATAAAAGCAATTTAGAATAGCTTTTAAAATATGTTTCTAAAAATTCCTCTCTTTCATTTACTTTTTCCTGTAATGAAAAAGATAAGCTATGATTTCTGTGGAGTGGGATTAAATGGACATTGTATACAGTTTCTTTGCCTGGGAAAGAATCAGACAAAGATAGTGCAAGCCTGATTTCTCAATTTATCTTAACATGTTCTTTAAAAGATGTTAACCACTGAAAAGGTGATAACCAGTTTAAAAGGATATGTAATATTGATTTTATAAATGGATTCACATTAACCAGATATGACTGCAAAATTTCCTACCATCTATCCCTTTGGGTAATGCTCTGCACTAGTATTGAAGGTTCATGGCATATCTCATGCTTATGCTCTTCGGGCTGTTTTGTCCTCCTGGATGCTGTCAATTGCATTTGAATTTCTTTTTATTCTCAGTATTTTGCACGCTGGTGTCCACTGAGGAACGATTCTTGTGCACACATCCTGTGGCATTGCTACAGGCAGATGGTTTCTATCCCAGCGCATCACTGGCAGTCCTAGAATCCTGAATTTCTTCTTTAAAGGATTTTGACTAACATTTGCTGTGCCTGCAACAGAATGATTTTTTGTATTATCTAACTTTAGAATAGCTTTCAGAATAAGAAGGAATTAGGGTATCCAAAATTGCTTTCCATTAAATAATCAAAAATAAATTCACTTCCTCAGAATGTTTGTGAACTCTTTAACCTGGAACAAAAAGGCAAAGCCAACACCAAATGGCTGAAAAATTAATCTAAAAGCATTCAGAATAGAAGCAGTGTGCCAATATTCAATAGTGGCAGTAATTAACTTCTGGGAAACCTGATTAGAAGGAAAGCATAATAACCTTTGTATTAGAAGGAGAGCATAATAACCTCTGAATCAAATTCATATCTCTCAGTATTGACAAGCCAATTCTAAATCAGTTCCTGCGCAGGGACTATTGGTCCAGATTATCTGATTTTCACCGTGCAAAAAACCAGAACATATCGTAATGAACATTTCTAGACCAAGTTTTTCTCCCTGGTTTTATTTGAAAGTTATTTTCTTTGGCTTTATGAACCATAAAGAGCTATGCATAGCTAACCTATTCAGTGAAAATAAAAAGTAACTTGTTCTAACTGATAAAAGGAAATATTAAGTTCTGGATTCTTTATTTTTTATGTATTGTATTTACATTTCCACTGACTACCAGTGCATTTGAGAGCTTATCAGGGTATTCAGAAGGATAAGCAGTTTCAGAAGAACATCTATGAATCGTCTACTAACTGCAAGGAGATTTGGGACCAAAATTCTCTGATGACTCCACAATTGTTGATTACAGTAACTTCAGTGCACCCTGCTGAAGATCATGTCTGGGCTGAGATGTGGGTGTGGCACTAGATGCATCATTGACTTGATACTCCAAACCCATTATGGTTTTGTGTTGTAGCTTTTTACTTTAAAATTTTCTGGGCTTTCTCAGTGGCACATGAATGATAATTTAAATGTCTCAAAACCATAACGGTTCTTAGATTATTTGCTCCCCCAAGGTTTCTTCCCCATGTTTCTTGTTTTCAAAACGCACAGACCATTCCCTAAAAGAGGCAAGGACAGGTTCAAAGAATGTAATACTTGCAGGCAAGCTCCACATTTTTTCACTTACTCACAATCCTCCCATTTAGCTGAATATTCAGCAGTGTCTTAGGTCGCTTAAATAATTCCATTTGCCAATTTGATTTGCAATTTTATATATTTTAAATTGATAAGAAAACAAAACCAACAAAATACGCAAATCCTGCATCATTGTAGTATCTGTTCATGAGGGACTAACCCTCTTGCAGCGTAAGTACTTTAAAGATTAGGCATTTCATGAGGCTGTCATATAAATACACTGGTGTTTATTTAGCCAGAACCAGGTAGGCAGTTGACTCCTTGAATTTTGATATATCCATTTGTTAAAAGCTTTAATTTTATCAGTTGTGCTGGCAGAGAACTGTGGATTGCTTGGTGGGGATGAGGATAGTTTGTATCTTATTTGAACATTTTTTCAGGAGTTTGACCATTGTTTCTGTCTTTACCGGATGACTAGCTTTGTATGAGCAGCACATCAGAGACACAGAGATAAGCAGAAGGAACTGTGTATTTAGCCAGCTCTTCAGTAGATAAAAATAAATTTTTAGCAAAGGTTTCACTGTGTAAGAACAGGTAATGCAAGAGACACACACCAGATGCCTTCTGCTTTCTGTTGACTGCTACAGACACCACCATCCCTGGCAGAGTGAGAGTGATGCTGAGTCAAATTCCTCTGCCACTTTACATTAACCCCCCCCCCCGTTTGCAGTTGATAACAGCTTTGCTGGACTTTGGCTGGAAGACAGACGAATGTTCCCATAACTGTTGACCCCAGCCATGCAGCGCTGGTCTCAGAAGCTGCAGGCAAGAAGGTCATCTCTCCTGCCCAGCTGGGAAAGGAGGGGACATAAGGCAAGATGGAGGATTAAAACAAACATGGGTAAGTGTAAGGAAGAGAAAAATCAAGTAGGATGAGCAATAGGGGTTTTAGCAAAAGGCACTGCAAGTAAGAGGCTGGCAGAGGAAACACTGACAGCTATATGGCTGCTGGTGGGGAGTGAGGGGGGCACTGAGGTTGAACAAGACTCTGGGGTGGAGAAAGGACGGGGACCAGCAGGAAGGTCACTGTGAGATATCATGTAAGGAAGGAAACAGAACTGAGGTGGAAAGACTGGGGCAGGGACCATGCTCTGAGTATGAAGAGCCCTGCTATGGAGCAGCGCCTGGTAAGGAAGTAGGGACACTGTCCATATGGCCCAGCAGGTCTGGGCAGTGAATACCTGCATTGAAAAGCCTGTTGGAGAAGTCCAAGCAAGAGAACACGTGATGAGGTATGTGATAAGGAACCCAGTGTCTGGAGGGGAAAAAGGCACTGAAAGGAACAGATTAAATAAAACCGTTGACTTGATATAAACTTTAATTATCTTTATCGCAAGGGGAACAAATATTGACAAGATCTAAAGCAGCTCTCTGCTTTGAAGTTAAAAGTTGCTAGGAGAAATGTAACCCTGAAACCAGTTAAAGCCGTAACAGTTAGCTTCTCATCTCCTTGTCTGGTGAAGGGCTAATGTGACAGCTGCCATTAGGCATCTACAGTTATTCCAAGAAATACCAAAGGGATGTATAAAGATGTAAGGTAATGGGACAATAACTAATGACAATAACGGTTCATTAGTTTTCCTCCTGATCATGTCAAGGCTTTATGCTGGACGCATGGTGCCATATGCTTCCCTCCAGCTGTGTCCATCAGGGAGGCTGGGCTCTATTGCAGCCGTGCCATCTTTACCTCTTTGGTTAATATGCTGCAGCCATCACTGCTCTGCCTTCAGTGAACAACACTGCAAATTAGCTGGATTTAACGATCCGAAGGTTGGACTTGTCAGTATTAAGTTTTGTGTAATGCTCGTATTTAACTTCTAACACTGTCTGGACCATATGAAATATGTCAACCTACCATAATCCTCCAGTTTCTGCATAAGCTCAAACAGTCGAGTCACTTAGACTAAAAGGTGCATGAGGTGGACCACTTTTGGGGATGACTCAGTTTTTTGATGTAAGGTCCCCCAATGCATCTGTAACTGAGGCTGAAAGGCTTGTGTTGAGGAAGACAGGTTTTCTGTAAGAGAAAGAGTGGCCTCCTGTACAAGACAGTTTATCAACAATTCTATCCCTATTCCTGCCAGAAAATACCTACCTAAAGCTAGATTATTCATTACACTAAATGCTCTACACAATATATAAAATGCAGTTAATATCACCCTACATACCACAAAAATACTGCACAAATAAAGTCTACAATGAGTAACACCATAGAAAAATCCCCTGAGAACATGTGTGATCCTGTCACATGAAAGGATTTCATCAGCATAAAGCAAATGTGTCCATGTGTCATGTACTACAAAACTAGAGTAAAACAAAAATATTGAGGAGCCCCTCAATCACTGAGTGCTGTCCACCCAGGGCACTGAATGAGATGGTCTTGTGGAGTAAACAGCATGAGATCCTCAGTCAAACTGCCACAATTCATAGGCAGCAAGGAGACAGCCCAAGGCTGTACAGACAGAAAGGTAGATAGATACACAAAAAGCTTAATTCAGGCATTTTGTAACTTTTCAGTGCTTGCATTACAAACTTACTGTAACTTTACTGAGTGCCTAGAACATAGTCTGATCAGAGGTGAAGGGTATTCTGATAGTTTTATTGAAGTTCCACTATCACCTACATATTATTTATTCCTTTCAGAACAAGGCCCTTTCATTTTAAAGCGTTATAATTGTCCTAAACCCCTGTTGAAATTATGTTCTTATTTAGTAGCCAAATTGCTGCAGCGGTAAAGTGTTACTGAATAGCCATGAGAAAAAACCTTTCATAGTTCAACACTTATCGTATTATCATTCTCTTGTATTCATTTTGATGTTTTACTTTTATTCAGAATCATAGAATAGTTAGGGCTGGAAAGGACCTTAAGATCATCAAGTTCCAACCCCCCTGCCATGGGCAGGGACACCTCACACTAAACCATGCCATCCAAGGCTTGATCCAACCTGGCCTTGAACACCGCCAGATGTGGAGCATTCACAACTTCCATGGGCAACCCACTACAGTGCCTCACCACTCTTACAGTAAAGAGCTTCCTCCTTATATCCAATCTAAACTTCCCCTGTTTAAGTTTTTACCCATTACCCCTTGTTCTATCATTACAGTTCCTATTATATGTCATGGCATCCTTTCATGTTACCAAAGGTCCACTCAACATATGTTCATTTAACTTGGATGCTACATCATCCTTACTAGATTTTGAGGCTCGTCAGCCTCAGAAATCATAGAGGAGCAAGCACTTTTTCGCTCATTCAGGTACATCTTCTATGTACAGTGATGACACTGACCGCAGTAGCCAACACCATTGCAGGCAAGAAACACGCATCTTAGCTCTACTACAAGTTAGTGTCTGTGGCAACACTTGCTTCATGATAGGTGTTAGGCAGGACTGTTCAGTGGCTCTGTCCCCAGGGAATTAGACTGCTGCATATACACATAGGAGTACAAGTTATGCTCATTTAAGAGTAGCAGGAGCTGCCACAGCAGCATGTACTACCATGCAGGCGAAGAAAGGGTTCAGGCTAAGCAGATGAGAGGTCCTTCTGGCAGTCCCATTCTTTCATTGTCCCTGTGTAATATGGAAATTCAAAGCCACAAACAGACCTAACATTTCTTAACATGTTCAATTTGGCCAAATATGAGGTCTTTTTCCTAAATGTGTTGCAGTTTTCTGTACTTTGTCAGTTGAAAGAAAATAGGAAAGTACACATCTCAGTGACTGTTGCAAACGTGCCCTACCAGCTTGGTCCAATATTCAAAGGATGAGAACTGACAGTTCAAGAGTCTTTTGCTCTAATGTGCTGAATCTGAATGCCCTAAAGTAAAGAAAGCTTGAATTTCAATCCAAAATTCAACACCCACATCCTCAAGAGCATTTGGGGTTGGTTTTTAATGTTGATTTCTTGCAGGGATAAGACCAATTTGGTATGAAGCCGGAAAAGAAAAAAAATCTGGGGTCCTCTCTGCCCTTTGCTACTGCTGTCTGGCAAATCAATCTCATGCCTAATTGAAGACTGCACCTGCAGAATATTAAAGGTAGGCAGTGTGCAATACATTTTGAGTGACACTCACCTCACTATGATGGATGCTTTCTGACAGTGTTAACTCAGTGAAAGGATAACATCCCTCCTCTCCTGTCACAGGAGCCTGACAGCAGTCAGACAGCAGCCTGTGTCAGCCGCTGATGGTGCTGCCCAGTCTGGTCTGATTGCTTCTTTGCACCCATGTGATGTGGAAGGGGGCTGCTGAGCAACTCTCTGTGTTGTTCTCCCTTCCCTGCCCCTCAGCTTAACTCTCTGCTGGCATCTGAGCCAGCTCTCTACCTCCTCAAAAAGCATTACATGGCATCAGTCTTCAGAGAAACTTCACTGAAATACTGATAAGTAGATACTAATGGTTGCCTGGCAGTATTCAGAGGAAGGGCTGTTAGGAAAGGAAACATCAAATACACAGAGAAAATATTAGAAGTAATCTAAAATATTAAATATTATCTGGAATGCTTTGCACCACTAGTAATAAGATGGAATTACCTAATAGAGATACTGCGGTTCTTCCTACACAGATATGGCTCTTTTCTTCTCCTACCTCTATTAATAGGATTTCAGCTGCAATATTCATTTACATAGCATTTATATTGCATTAACATTAAAATAATATAGTGCTCAAGCAAATACATTCCTCCAAAAGTTTCTTCTAAAGGTGTTTTCTTGGTCTGTCTGGGATATCCCTGATGCCCTGTCACCTGGGCTCCAGAGTTGAGAAAGAAAAGTAACATCTCAGTCTTTGCAATGTCCTCCTGACTCTCACCAACAAACTATCTTAATTCTTCACATTCTGGCTTACAGGTAAATCACAGATGACTCTACAGCTAACAACACAGAAATAGGATTTATCAAATACAAGGTCTCTTCCTTGTATCTATAGGGTTTAGCTTGAGAACCTGTTTCTGTTGCCTATGCATGGGTTTGTAGAGCTACAAGATACTACCATCTACCCATAAACCCAGGTAAATTAAATACTAATATCCACATAAGCATATCATCACCTCAGATGCACCTGCCTACATTCTCTTCTGGAGAGAGGCGGAATCCCAACTTAAAAGCAGTGAATAACAAAATGCAACATGTAGTCTACAGAGGTGATGACCAGTTCACTGTGCACTGTCCGGTTCGTAAAACAACCTGTGGTAGATCTGATCTCCACTGTTCATTGCAGGCAGATTGGAGTAGATGACCTTTGAAGGTCCCTTCCAACCCAAACTATTCATGATTATATAAAACTTACTCATGGCAGGGAAATTAAGCTGTTTTATGCACTGAAAGTGGTGAAGGCAGAGGACAGAATTTACAACAAATTCGTTTAGGTTCTGCACTGCTCAAGTCTCCTTTTTCTCACAATCTTTTTTCCTGCGGTCTGATTAGAAGAGCTCTTGGAGGGTGAGCACGTATGGCTTGAGGGAATAATCAACCACAATCTTCCTCAGATAGTGCCAGAAAAACTGCTAAGCATGACTTGTAGCTGTCATGCTCATTTCCTGATTTTTCAGAGTCTCATAGCTGAATGCCCCTGCCCTCTACATGTGGGTAGGGATCCAGAATATTCCAGCTAAGATCCACCTTTCTTTAAACTGTTTCTGTTCTGCCCTTTGGCAAAAATTCAAATGCTTGACGTAGCAAAGCATGTAGGCTACACATTTAGATCTGTTCCACTTTAATCTACTCATCGCCTCTGCTCTTACATTGAAAGAAATACATATTATTGGAGCTGAGCCATCTATTTGAATCTGAGCACTTAACATGGTAGGGTCACTGTCAGTAGCAGGGACTCCCTGGGGACTCATTAGCCCTTCCAAAACTGTGTATCGATGCTGTATATATTTGTATATGCTGCTTTGTCTCAGAAAGCTCAGGTCAAAATACCAGTTTAACTGTCATGTAAGTTGAAGCCCAGAAAAGTAGTGGGCATCTTTGCAACCACAGACAAAGCAGGAGGACCGCTGTTTGGTCATTATGAATTTTGACAGCTGAAACAAGCTGAATCACAAAATTTTGTTTTAACTACTGCACATGAGACATCTTCCTCTATCCCTTGTTTACCAGGTGAAGCTTCAGTACCGCTGAGTAGGACCTGCGCATGGCTGTCTTCAAAAGCACGGAATTCACTAGCACTGGAGTAACTTAATGACTTTGTCTGAGCCCTTACTGAAAAAATTTGCCAACATGACCCATGCAGGACAAGCTGCAGGATAATAAAAAAAATAAACGAAGAAGGCAGTTTCTTTTAATTTTTGTTCATTTATTTCCTTTTTTCCACCAGTCTCTGGTATTTTCATGGCTTCTTTTATTTTTTAATCTCTCAGTAGTTTACATTATTAAGAGGCCAAAAGCAGTAAGGGACTTTAACCTTCAATTCGCATCCATATCAGTAATATCATGCAACTTTAATTACGGAGCAACTCAAACGTGTACTTATTGTAGAACTTTGAACAAACATTAACTATTAATGTAGCAAATCATTTAATTAACTACCAAAATATAGACTGTTGTGATGGTTAACTGAAAAAAGTCAAGGGAATCCCATTGCTCTAAAACTGATTGTGACATGGGGGAATTTTCTGAATTATATGACTGTTTTCCTATTAGCCTGAGGAAAGGGAATGCAAAAGAAAAGGGCACAGCAAGGTAAGAGAAAGGGGAAGGGGAAGAAGAAGAAAGGGAAATGGACGAAGGGGAAGAGGGAAGGGCAAGGAGAAGAAGAGGAAAGTAATAAGAAAGGCAGAACACCAGCAAACATTTTGCTTATAGGGAAGCCTGATTACTGTGATTCCCACCACAGAAGTGAAATGTTTTTTGCTGAAGTACCACAATGCTTCTGTTTATAAATTGCATTCTGCATCATGTTCTGGCAATATTTTGGATGTTAAGCAGAATCTAGTTATATCTGATAGCAAACCAAGGATGAGCAAGTACTGGAGCAGCAGCGAATTATGGAGAACTGAAGCTCAGTGCTGCATGAAGGCAGATATTTAGCCAGAAGGTGTTTGATTCTTCAGTCCAAATGACATGCTTAGGCATACCACAAGAGAAAACTTAAGTCAGAAATCTCATTCTAGGGAGAGTGCCTTGTAAGGATAGAGAATCAGAAGCAAGTTAGTGTTTACACTTATGACAAAGTGCAACCTTAAATGTGTCAGCCAATGATGTTTTGATATGGATAATGCTCTGAATTTGCATGTTACTAAAACGACTTAACTGGTTTTGACATTTTAGGAATTTCAGGGGAGGAGATGAAGAGAGTTTCATTGTGCTCTTTCCAATCCACTTAAAATGCAGGAGACAGGAGTCACTGTACTAAGGAAAGGAAAGAGATGGCACATGTAATATCCATGGCAGTAATCCAGGTTCTGGATTAAATTCTCTGATCTGATCTTGCTTTCTGAAGCAAGAATTACTCTTTTTCCATTAGCTGGAGCAGCAGTGTTCCACTGTTGCAGATGGGCTCTGTGTGTATTAATGAAAAGAAGAATGTAAAGTTGTTAGATATAGTGTGATAAAAGTCTAATGTTGTGTGCATTACCCTAAACACATAACATCAGATGGGGTGAAGGCTGCTACTGTCCTTCTAATATAAAGTGTGTTTGGGCTGGTCTAGATGGATTCTCAGCTGCCCTTTATGTCCAATATTTTCTTCTTTCTTCACTTTGACACTTGGCTGTAGATTTCCTAGGTAAAGAATGGTATAGCTTGCTGCAAGAAAATGAGCCTTTCAGACTTCCTGTTGCAAAATCACTCAGGAATCTCCAGTAAGTGTTGAGTACATGTATATTTATAGTCTTTATCATTTCGAAAAAAGTGTTACAAAACAGACTAAAACACCTCCTCCCTCATGCCTGCAGCATGGGGGTCAATTCAATTGCTCGTACATAGGCATCTACCAGCCTCTGAGGTACCCTGGGGTAATCAAGAAGCACAAAAAAGTGGTGGATGATACAGAAGACTTAAAAGAGATTCAGGTCCTTTTGGAACAGCTTCTGAAGGCCAGGTTGAGGAGTATGGGCTGTCTGAAGTGGTGCTAGGCAGCCATGACAAATGAGTCAAGCTCAATGAATAGGATTCTGTTTGTGATTCAGACACACAAATATAGATACCTCTGTATGAGTACCTGTATGTGTGGTAGATGGCCAAATATGTAAGTTCTACTACAGGCAAAGGAGATGAGGAGCCCTACTAATTTGCCTGACCACAGGTGTCTGGTGCCATATGAGGTGGGCAAATGAGACCCAAAGGCTTATAGCAGACCTGTGCCTTTCTGCAGTGTGAGGTGGGGGTAGATAGAATATCCTATAATATCTTAAATGAAACTAAACATCTATGTCGAGGCAATGGCATGCGTTGGGGGGTGGGAGAGGGCAAGCTCTTTCATTAAAGCCTTGAAAATTCCTCGAGAGTTGACACCATGGACTCCACTCAGCTGTTCACACCAATGTGGTTTGTGCCATTAGAAATGCTCTTCCTGGCCTCTGCTTACCTCTCCAGAGACAGACTGCAGTGAGTAGCCCACCAAAGCTGCTCTATCACTCCCCTCCTCAGCTGGACAGGGGAGATAAAATATAAAGAAAGGCTTATGGGTAGAAATAAGGACATGAACAAAACTAGTCCATCATGGGCAAAACAGACTTGATTTGGGGAAATTAGTTTATGACCAGTTAAACCAGAGTAGGCTAATGAGAAAACAAAACCTAAATCTTAAAACGCCTTCCCCCCACTCCTCCCTTCTTCATCATGAACTCCGCTTTCCATGGGGCCACAGGTACTGCCAGGAGCCTGCCTCAGTGTGGGCTTACCACAGGGTCACAGCTTCCTTCGGGCATCCCCCTGTTCCAGCGTGGGGTCCTCTATGGGCTGCAGGTGGAGATCTGCTCCTCCATGGAACCCCATGTGCTGCAGGGGCACAGCTGCCTCACCATGGGCTGCACCAGTGGCTGCAGGGGAATCTCTGCTCTGGTGCTTGGAGCACCTCCTGACCTCCTTCTGCACTGACCTTGTGTCTGCAGGGCTGTTTCTCTCAAGTATTCTCATTGCTTTGGCTGCTTTTGCTCAGCAATTTGTCCTTCCTTCTTGACTGTGTTATCCCAGTGGCGCTACCACCATCACTGATGGGCTCGGCCATGGGTCCATCTTGCAGCTGGCTGCATTGGATCCATCAGACACAGGGGATGCTTCTAAGCACCTTCTCATTGAGCCACCCTGTAGCCCTACCACTGCCAAAACCTTGCCATGCAAACTCAATACACAGACCTTCCATTTGCTCTGTGCTCTATTTGTTAGCCTCATATGGGTGTCTCAGATGCTTAAATACCACAAATTACACTTACATCTTCATTCACTTCGACTCTAGCCTAAACTAGTTCACATGGAGACAGATAAACTTTGCCAGACAGGATGTCAATGTTTTTGATTTAAACTGAACTATAAACAGTGTCATATATTTTTTTCTAGGAAAGAAAGCAAGCTGTTGCAAAAAGCCTCCAGGAGAAAAAAGTTACAATGAAATGAAAAAGTTCTTTTGACTTTTGGTTGCTGTGAAGATTGAAGATCTTTATGGCTCAAAAGCAATTCAGTGTTTTCACGCTGGTTCTGTGGACATCTAGAATTAATGGAGAGCTCTTTAACAATACATTTGCTTATCTGAATATTATCACTCAGGACTGCTTCATTATGGCTTATTATTTTCATGCTTCAGCCCTAAACTATCAGCATAAGGATCAATTATAACACATTTTCCTATTAAAAAGAAGTTCATGGGTCAGTGACAGAGTGCTGAAACTGAAAAATATTTTTTTTCTCATAAAAATAATCTTTTTCTGCAGCAGCCTTGACAATAACTTCATTAAATTATGGAAAACCTCAAAATCCCCATAACCAAGCCAAGTGCAAGGTCCTACACCTGGGTCGGAGCAATCCCAGGCACAGCTACAAGTTGGGCAGAGAAGAGATTCAGGGCAGCCCTGCAGAAAAGGACTAGTGGGTGTTGGCCAATAAGAAACTTAACATGAGCCAGCAGCATGTGCTCACAGCCCAGAAAGCCAACCGTATCCTGGGCTGCATCAAAAGGAGCATGACCAGCAGGTCGAAGGAGGTGATCC
>WYDI02022440.1:0-61386 GCA_009867235.2 Psittacus erithacus
CTTAGTTACTGGACTGTTCTTATCTCAACCCGTGGGAGTTACATTCTTTCGATTCTCCTCCCCATCCCTCCAGGAGCTGGAGGAGGGAGTGGGGGGAGTGAGTGAATGGCTGCGTAGTTTCTGGGTTGCCAGCTAGGCTTAAACCACGACACCAGCACAGCAAGTTTTTCTGAGCAACATGACCGTTATTCCCAAGCTTGATTCAGAGAATGGCATGAAAGTGGGGACTGTCAGCTTAGTCAACATTCATGTTCAGTCCTTAGAATCTTCTTTAAGGCTCTTTAAACTCTTCATTAAGGCTGCAAGATTGCCAGCTGGTTAGATGTTTAGACGCATATTTCCACAATAAGACCACCACAACTTATAGGAAATATGCATCATATGTTAAGCAACTTGGACAGTCTGTTCAAAGCTTGAACTGGTGTTCCACAGTATCAGCTCATGCAGCTCAAAACCCTTATATAGAAATATATATACAATCTAAGTTATCCTGATCTTATGTTATGCTACAACTTTGGACAATAAATCCGAAAAGAAAAAAAAAATCACCTCACCATCCTTTCATATAAAAAGTTAGTACTAAAGTGGAATAGAAAATGAGTGCAATGCCTCAATTTTCAGCACAAATGCTCATGAAATTTTTTTGTAACATTTCTTCAGAGTACAAAAGCCACTGCCAAGTTAAAAAAATGTTAGGGGACATATACAAAGAAAGAACAGCAATGTTTATTAATAATGAACATACTGATAGCTCAGGGCTCAGCAAGAACTTTCCATTATTCAGCTTGTCTGGCAAACCTCATTGGTCTTGTTTTCCAGGAACTGAACATCCACAAAAAATCCTTCCCAAATACTTTAAATCACAAATATGATATTTTACATTTCTGAGGTTGCTTAGTTCTGATTTGCTTGCTTTCTCATTTGTACTCTGTAGAATATGAATGTGATCATAATATAGGTATATATTTAAATCAAAGTTCTCTTCCAAGCCCAATCCTACTCATTTGGAGTTAAAATCTTTAGCTTTTAAATAAATACTTTTTCACCCATAATCGATTGTAGATTTTAATTTAAAACATTAATATTTTCAATCAGTAATAATACGTTCAGAAGTCCAGCCCCATGGTTCAGTACCTTGGATAGCACCTGTGGTTCTTCCAAACTCCTATGGTGGCGCTCCCCCAAAGTAAAAACAACCCAAAGACACAAAGACTGCAGCAAAGTGATTAATTTTTAAATGAGAATGTTAATAATCTTTGGAGTCTTGAAATACATTGAGATCCATCTCTCCAAAGAAAAACTGTTAAATTTCTTAGAGAACGTCATACATGAAATCACATTCGCATGTTCTGGATAATCTGCAGGCTTCATCTATTTGGTCAGTAGAAAGAAGTCTAAAATAATTTTCTCATAATAAGAATTTATTCATATTTCCCAGGTTAACGTGAAGACCACCGACTGTGACTTGCTCCAATCATAAGAGAAATATGGGCCAAACCTTCTGATAATATCACAGCACAGGAAGATTCTGTTTCAATAAAGCAAAGATACAGCAGAAATGCAGCAATAGCTCTGCCTATTGAGACAGATCTGGGTTAATTTGGTCTTCATCTCAGAAATGGCCAAGAAGACATCTGTATTTATATGTGCACACTATTTTACATCCATAGCAGTCTGTCTTTTCATTTGCATGCAATAACCACTTTTCTAAATGAACAACAGGAGAATTTTCAGACAACATTAGCTGCAGTCGAGACTTTCCTGTTTGTTTCTACTATTGTAAAGCTTGTTTCAGACTGAAAATAGACTGGCAAAGTGGGAAAGCAGCAGCCTTCATTCTGTGGCAGAGAGGTAAAGCAGTTTGTCCTGATACTAATTCGTGTGTAGGATGTCGCTGGTTGTAGTCTCTAGGTATACAGCATTCATAAGATTTCTGAGATAGATGTGGAACCTGCAGAAGTTCCTCTACTTTTCTACAGTGGCAGCACACCAGGGCATCTCAGGGGCATCTAAAACAGCATATATACCTATGGTTTCTGAACACCATCCTTGAAGGTTAATGGCAAATATATACTCTTTTTCAGAAACAAGAGGTGGGGGTGGAGAGGGGGAGAAATGCATTTGTAGACAATCAAGAATCTGTGTTACTTTGAAAATGTTCCACTTACTACTCATTTAGGGCTTGCAAACTTTGTATGTTGTAATAAAGCAGAGTGCTTATTTGAATCATTGCAGCTATAGCAGATATATCATACCTAACCCATATTTCAGAAAGAGTGGATTTTTCTGCCTCTTCATTTCTGTCACATTAGAAGTCTTCAATCCCAAAACACCATTTTTCCTTTTTTTAATCTGTGTTAAGGTAAGAAGTAGTTTTGACTATGTTGCCTTAAATGATGAAACCCCTATACATGAACCCTTAAATTTCTGAGTTTTTCCTGAGACAGCGGGAAACGTCCTGCGGTTTCATCCAGGACCTCAAACTCATGGTCATGGCCAGATCAGAATCGGAGTTCAAGAAAGGTTCAAACAGCTCAGTCAGAAAGCCTGAGATCATACCAAGTTCATAAAGCAAAAATCAGTAAGCTAATGACAGGGAAACTATGGGTCATGCCATAGTTTAGTCAGAGAGAAACTGATATCGAAGCCCAAAGCAGGATGTAAGCAATAAAAGCTGATGATCTGGAGAATGGCTCTCGATAGCCTATAACTTGATGGGGTTGGGGGCTTTCATAGACTATAGGCTGTGAGCAATATTTGCACCTCTCACATGGAATCAGTGACAAAATTTTCAGGTTTTTTTGGGGGTGTTTGGAAAGTGTCCTCCAAGGACACAACAAAACATCAAAAGGATAGAGAGAGTGGGCTGGACGACTTTCAGACTGAAAACTGGTATTTTTTAGCCATTTATTTTCTGTTCAATTAATGATTGCAGTAACAAGCCAAGCAAAATCCTAATGTAGACAAACTGCTATCTATGAGACAGTGTTTGTGTCTGTAAAGGCAGCAGCCAATGGCTGCCTGCTTGAGGGATGATTCAGTCCCAGGTGCTGAGGGGATGATTCATCTTCAGTTGGGCAATGACTCATTACAACTTTCTGCACTGGTTTGAGTCTAGCCCTTGGACATGTATACGTAGATGTTTGACATCACACATTGATACTATGTGTTACAAAATTCTCTGACAGATAAATGGTCATCAAACGTGAAAAATTCCCAGGCAATTTCCCTTAACTTGAATTCGGAGAAGGGTGCTACATAAAGATGTGGACCTGCAGAAATATAGTGAAATAATTGTTGCAAATCAGGAAAAAAAAAAGTAAATAAAGTTCTACTTGCTTTCAACCAAACTTAAAGGATTTTCACCACAATTCCTACCAAGTTAAAATTGCAGAAGCATGGAATGTTAGATGGAGTCTGAAATTCATCATACCTAGAAGCTTTAAGGCCCTTTTGGTTCTCTGAAGATACACTTGAAGTGTATTCTCATGTGATAAATTGTCAATTAAAGGTATACTGGAAATAACAAGCAAAGGCATTTAAAAGAACTGTCATGTCTATATGTTAAATATTATTATTCTCCTTATTATCTAGGAATCCAAAGTAATGAGATGCTCTTGCTCAGTAGCCACTGGTTTTAAATGCCACCCTTCCCATTTCCCTGTAACTCAAGGGAACATAGTCAAAAGTAAGTAGACAGATTTGGTTTCATGTTTCTGTTAGTGATTAGATGTCAATCTCTTTTGAAAGCAGTGTAACATCTCCTGATTTCTCTTGTGGCCTTTCTCCTATGTATTTCTTCACCTTTTCTTGTTAGTTCAATATGAACTAGTTATTTTTACACATTTTCTTTTACTGCATGTACATCTCTATGTTTAGAACCATGAAATATATATATTAATATGAACAGCTTCACAACTGTATATTTACAAAATATAAACATATATTTACAAATACCCTTAAAATCTTACACAAAAATTAATCAGTGTGTAAAGTGATGTTCATATGTATATACATTGTATATGTTGATACATATCTGTTAGCAAGGAGTAGAACAGGGAAGCTGAAATCCTCAACTTCAAGTCCAACAGTCACATTTGTTGACAAAACTTTATGTATGTATCATGGTAGTCCTATCTGGAGCTATAGCAAAAAAACGGAGGAGAAACTGACACATTCATACCCACCTAATATGAAATTGGGGTAAGAGAGAAACGTAGCAAACCTTTACAGTTACACTGGAAAAGAACGCTTTAATTTTATTAACTATACCTTGCCTTCTGGTTGGCATCTTTTACAGAACTGAATTACAGTATAAATTCCTCTGTGAACGTTTGTGAATTTCAAATGAATCTTGTAACTTACACACCTGCTTAAAGTTTGTGTAGACTTACCTGCATGTATAAAATGTTGGTGGAAAACACTTGTTTTCACTATTTTTTGTAAGTCTGAAAAAAACCTCAGACTCATAGTTCTTAATATTATTCAAATACAACTCCACCTTTCCAAATTACCTGCTTATGAACTTACTGGCATCAAGAATGCCCTCCTCCAGTCAGAAACATATCTGTAAAAATTTAAACTGTCAGTAAAGGCAAAGGCACAACCCTGCAAAGGATGACTACTGGTGCTTACTTCACCCCTGAGGTGGAGACACTGCCCTGGCCACCCATCCCCGCGAGCCACAGGCTGATTTTCCTGCAGCTCTACTCAGTCCATCCATCACCCGGGTATTGCCTGGAGGTTGCTGACCCCTGGCTCATTTTGGTTCTTGTCTCCAGACTTGTCCCTGCCTTGCTGAACAGAAAAAGCTGTTTGGCATGGGGTGAAGGGTCTTCCCAGACACCCATCCCTGAGTGCTCCCCTCCTGCCCAGCCTGTGCCTCAGCCACACACAACACTCATTCTCCTCAGCTTGCCCCAAATAGCCCTTCTGCTGTTATTTCCCATCCTCTGAATCCTACCAGCTCTCATGCGTCCAGACATGTGTAAAAAATTATCTTTAAGAAAATAATTTTAATGCCTCTGATTTATCTAATATATCTAGATGACTTTCCTCTCAAATATCCCTTCCCTCAGTGGAGGGGACTCAGCCCTACTGTGCTGAAGCAACAATTCCATCTCCAGAACTTTGTCCAGCATCTGTCAAGAGAAGGTTGTGGCTGGTTTACACAGTGGTCCTGGCATATCTTGCAGAATATATCAGAGAGCCTGACTTCCCTCCTCCCTGCCCCTCCTCTCCCTCCAGCATAATGGCTTATTCAATATTGCATTTCCAATGAGAGGTGCATAAATGGGCCTGAATCTTGATATACCAGTAGAGAATAGACATTTTCAGTATATTTTTATTTAAAGGCACTGCCCCTCCTGCCATTTAGGCTCCATCTGAATCCCTAACTCTCAGGGCACATTCCCATGAGGCATCCTAAATTTTGTGGCAGCAAACCTAGCCGCACATACTTTATATTGCTTAGAAGTTCCTCCTTGTTACTTATAGCAGTTCTATGGCTTTGGGCGAAGTAGGAACTTTGACACCATCCTTGCTGGTGCAAAAAATACACCTGAAATAAAATAACAATGCCAAGTTGTAAACAACTCTCATAAAAGATAAGCAAAAAGCATGCTGTCCTTGGATTAACAAAGCATGTAAATACTGATGCACTAAATTTCTTGTGAACTGTTGCTTGCTTGCTGTGATATTAACCCTCCCTCAAATGGAAAATCTTGAGAAATCTTATAAATTATTGTAAAAGTCATGCAATGACAACAAAATTGCTGACCAGCAGGTAAAAAATGGGATGCTAGTCACAGCCTGCATACACACTGTGTAAACGGAGTTGGTATGTATGCTCTCTCTTTCCTAGGTTAGCTATGCTCTCCATGAGCTACAAAAGAGATCTTTACATCTCAAATGTTTGTCATTTAAGAGGAGGTCTGCTCAAGATTCGTTGTCCAGATCCTGTTCTGGGACTGCTTCAGTCCTTTGAGACCTGCGCCCCTTGTCGTCCATCATGTTTACACTACAAATGCACAGGCAGTGCAGCCTGAGCTGCATTAGCAGACATGCATTGCTGTCAGGCAGTCATAGGTTTGGAAATAAGAAGAGTGCTCTTTTGGTTTGAACCTGGTAGGTTCCAGTGGCTTTCAGGGGCTAACTTGCAAGGTGCAAAATGCAAAAATGCCCAAACACAGGCCTAAGCATTTTTAGCAATTTAGTCCCCTCTATCCTATTTCTTGTATAAGTAGCCCCACTTGGAAGCAAAATAATTGCATGCCTTAAATGTGTAAATGAGAAAGGGTTTTGCTCTTCTTCGATGATGCATATTTTAAGCCCTCTGAATGTATTTGTGGGTTTTTGCTTCATTTGAGCTCTTAATTGACTTTTTAATCTGTATGAGAATTTTACTATTTCCATATTTTTCACTAGGTAACTATTTAGTACTCCTCTGCGGCTACTTTTCACTGTAGTGAAAGAAAACAACTGTAAACAGAAAAGAAACATTACAGTTAGATAGCAAAAAACATAGCGATGAAGATATAAAAGTCATAAAAGAAAGTTTGCCATGGGAAATCAATTATAAATATCCAAAGACTGCTTTCATAAAAATTATTAATTAGGGCACTGCATTTTTTCCCCCCTTTTATATTGATCCTGCTTCCTTTAGAAGTTCAAAAAATAGACTGTCTGTAATCTAACTATAAAAAAACAACACTGCATCCTGGGGTTAGGTATGAGTTCAGAACATGAAATTCAGGCTCTGAACAATACCTGTGCAGCTACACTCTTCATGAGTTTGAGCCAAATTGTGCAAAGTAAATGAAAAGAAGGTGTTTCAGCAAGATTCAGATCAGGCCACAAGAGTTCTGAAAATCTGGCAATAAATATAATCAATCAAAACGGAGGAAACTGATCTATTGATGGGACACCACATTGCTGCAGTCTGAACACAAGCAAACAATATTAATGTTGTTGTGTTTAAGGCAAACAGATGTGGCTGACTACAAACTGCTGAGCAAAAAGCTACCATTTTCCAGTATTGATTTTCATTGTAGTGTCATACTTAGAAACAAATTTTTCCCAGACTATCTGCACTGGCTTCAAATCTCTTGAGGATAACACATGCAGGTTTCCCTTATGAGAAACTTCTGAGTTCATCAATTAAAAATAAATAAAAGGGAGGGAGAAAATGATCCTAACACAGGACTAACTCACACGCTTTTCAGCAGAAAGCCAAACTACTTAGTCATTCAGCTGATCACACCCTTATCAGCAGAAGGGCGGGTCCTGCTGCTCAGGATGACACTTTTCAAGGCATGGCCCCACGTGTGGAGTTCAGGTGCATTCATAATCTGCATGCATGGTGGGAGCCTGACACCAAGGTGTCCTTATTAAAAATTCACAAGTGCTATGTAAACCTGTGTGTGTATCTGCAGTGATGTATGCATATTTACATGCTTGTACAAAGCCCCTCCTTTCATTTTCTTGTAGACTTTCCTTTTGTTCTGTTCACTCTTCATCCTTATTTATTTTCCATTTGTATTCTTTTCTTCCTCATTTACTCCTTCAGAGATTTTTTTTTTCTTTTACAGGTTCAGTACCTACTACCTTTATCTTTATAAAATACAGCCCTTATGATCTTTTTCCCCATGCTGGTAGTTACGGGAGCACTGCAAAACTAATGTTAGCAAGGTCATTGCAGTTCCTCTATGCCCTACTTACTCTAGCTACAAACTCGGGAGGAAGGAGTTCTATCCCTTCTTATGAAATGCTTTGGGATCTATGAATGAAAAAGTGCTGCAAATGCCCCGAGCAGTACTATCTTGCAATTTTTACTTTATTTTCCAATTTCACCTATTAAATATTTGAAGTCATCCTGCTTTCTGTCCTCATCAGTACTGATTTACAGTTCCTGCCAATTTATGCTATTTTCTCTCAATGGTAGCTGTGTCTGTCCTCTTACCTTTGGAAAGGTAATGGAACATTTGGAAACTCTTCTGTCCTTGCTCATTTTATATACTACCTAATTCTAACAATTTATGGCTTTTCTCAAGGAAATGGATCCATGTGGAAGGATCCATTTCACTGGGTAGGGCTTTTTGATTTCTTCTGGATTATGTGGATGCAAATATTCACATACATGTTTCCACCTGCAGACGTTTGCCTCAATCTGGCTGTAATTATTTGCTGATATTGATCTTAATGCACACTGATATTCTGATGTTACAGTCAAGTTCTGCAATTCTGCACAGACTATGTGTACATTTCATCTGTGCAGGTACACTGAGGAGATGGGAGTTTGCATGCCACTATGATCAAAGACTGATTTTCTAGTTCATATTCACAGGACATTTTTAGTCCTGAGGTGGTGGATTTGTTTCCCATTGTATCAGTCAAGAGGTGCTTGAACTAGCCATTGACATAACATTGTGAGCAGGCATTCAATTAGCAGGTTACTCTGACACAACTTACATTATAAATTTAAAATTCAGAAAAGCCACTTGTTCTGGGTTTTTTGTGTATTTTCTTTTCTCAGTTATGTTGAGGTAAGCCTCATCTAACTCACTATTAATAGACTAACTCAGATTTCAGGAGTTCAGGTGAGAGAAGCTGCACCAGATTCTGAGGTATCTACAGAAAATTGTTCCTTTGACTTGATTTTTTTTAGTTCTCTACCTTCCTATACTGTATCAAGCATTTTGGAGTACAAATTCTCATGGAATTGAGAGCCTCTATAAGAGTTAAACACCTAAGCAGACCTTTGGGAGTCTGGGCCTTCAGTCTGTATATCCTACATTAAACCTCTTATTGCTGTGCAGAAAAGTTCAAGAGTTTTCTTGGACTGAGGTAATAATTTTTGGCCAGGAGTGCTTTGTGAACACAAATGGCCATTGCTCATCATGTTAGTAAGAAGGCTAATATTTCTGGTCTTCAGCTGTTAATAGTAGTATACCTGAAGTAATTCTAACTTCAGTATCAAATCTGTTTCTCTTGTCTTTTTATACATAATATTTATAAGAATGTATTGGGTTTAGGAACATAAGGTATAACACAAAGCATAATCGTAAATGTTCTTGCTTTAGCATGTGAAAGGAATAAAGAAGGCACTACAGATCATCAGATTTTAGTAAGATGAAAAATCAAGAACTATGTCTTTTCAACAAAACATGATATCTCTGAAATAATTTTTGATGAGACAAAAGAGTTGCCTGTAGATATTTAATTATATTTCAAGGTTTAGAAAATAAATTATTTCTTGTTTATTGCAGGTTATTTCTTAACATACTTGTAAAACCAGTGTTGTCTTTTATTTCCATCTTTTCATCAAAAAACAAAAGAAATTGCTGCTCCTTTAATTTGTGGCACAACCTGTCAAATTTGTGCATAACTGTTTGTAATTCTTACAAGCTCCAAAAACACTTCTGCGCAAATAGCTTGAGACAATAAGCATCACCCTGTTCAATCTGCTTTTCAACATCAACAAGAGCAGCTCAGCAAAGTGTAATAGTTAGCATTCGGCCCAAGAAAAGCAACATGCTTACCCTGTCTTCTGATGACAGCTCACGGAAACCCTTTTAATATGCTAAAATGAAGTTTTAGGAAGAAAAAAAAATGAAAGATCTGCTAACAGGTGGAAATTTACACAATGCCATGAGATTGCCATGAGCCCACCAAGGCTCATGGCTTTACAATGTTCTTTTTAGTGCATTCCTGCTCATTTCTTCTTGTTATACACATAAGCAAATGTCTTGCCAAGTTATTTTGGGTATCGTCTGTGTTTTTCTGTTGCAGGTTGTGCAGAAGTGAAAGAAAATTACAAACTACTTTGTGCATGCTGGCTGCAGATTACTGGTGCTCACAAGGAGAGGATTATTACTTTAAGTGGAGAATGGGGGTTATGCTGTTGATACTGCACTACAGTAACCTCTGTTCATTCTTTTCATTCCTTTGAAGAAGCTCAAAATATGATCACACACCATCACAACCCCTGCCAAGCCACATCGACTATAGCAGCCACAGGCATCCCACACCTGCTGCCTGCTAAGCCTTTTGCTGAACAGCAGCGTTGAGTGGCCCTTACAAGCAAAGACTCAGACAATCCCTCTCCTGGCTCAACCATGTTCTGGAAGTTCCCCAAATGTCTCTTCATTTTAGCCCTTTAAGGCTGTTCTGTCACTTGAAGCAGTGTCTTCAGCCTATCAAAGTGCTTTCCCTGCCTGTAAGACTCAGGCCAAACTGGTAAACATTCACATATTTTCCTCAATTAAGCGAGTGGAGATAGATTTCTGAAATAAAGAGACACTTTAAAATATACAGAGCAAGTACAGCAACAGATACTTCTCTTATGGTGAATGGTGCTTATTTCAACCACTGACTTACCAAGTCTCAGTGTTCACATTTCTTTGATAAATAATTTGTTGACCTTACAAATAATAGATGTTTCAGTACCATAACTTGCCACCACCCTGAGTTCTATTTACAGCTCTTTTTACTCACACAAAAAACTCTCAGTGATTCATCCTGGATGCTTGTTTTCCCTTTAGGATTTTTACTGAAGTTCCTAGGAAAATAGAGGAAACTGAGTTTTGGAGACCTTGATCATCAATGATTAGACATTATATCTGTCGAACAGAATTATAATGGGGTAAACCTTCAGCAGACATAGGGCAGTGCAACTCCACTGAAATCAATGGTGGCTTTTTAATGCGTTAAAGGTGTGTTATAGCTGCAAAGGCAAATAATCACAGTTAGGGAGGAACTGTACTATTGTCCATGAAACTTTAAGTTGCCTCCCCTCACAGGGTGTGAATCAAACTCTGCATTGAATATCAAATTGTTATTCTCACCATTTTCTCCTCAGGGCTCTAACCATGAATTCTGATCACTGTCCTTCACAACACTCCTACTACCACAAGCACCTGGATTATACTCATGTCATAGAGAGGGACCTGAGACAAGGCAATTCAGGCCAGCTATCCATTTGTTTAGGGCTCCCATCAGCCCTAAGAGAGTCATTCAGCTCTGTTTTCCAAAGATACAAAGAATTCTAGGATTTCCCCAATTTCTGCCATCCTTCCTATATGTTCTCAGCAGGGGCTGTGCAGACAGCAAACTGATACGCAGAAAGCCAGTCTCCTCTGCAGCACCTGGACACCCTATACCCTGAGAAGAGCCCCGCTGCCAAACACAATGTCATCCAGCACTTAGAGGTTGCACAAGCCACTGAAATGACAATGTTGATCATGGATTTGCAGAATGTAGGGCTTAATATTTACATAGCATCCAAAATACTGGCTGTGTCTACCCTGTACCTGAAGCACTGTGACTAAGGACCCTCTTGAAGGCAAAGGCACCCCAACGGCAAGCACCTGGCAACTGGTGTGGGCTGGACTGAAGGCCCTCTGAACCCGATTCAGCCTCCGGCAGATCTAATCTGTCTTCCAGGTTAGCTGGTGGAGCATGATTGCACCCCAGGAACCACCGTAGAGCAGAGTGGGATGCGCAAGGTTTTCCTCAACATAAGATGAGTACAGCCTGGTAGGTGCTGGGCATTTCAGTTCTGCAGATGGCCCAGCTTGCCCCCAGGGAACAGCATAGAAACCAGACAGAAGACAGTCTAGTCTGCCTGCAAAGATTCTTCAAATCACTGATAATAAGCAAAATGATCAATACCAAGTTAAAGAAATTGCTCCACTTCCCAAAAAAACCATTGTTTCCAAGGATGTAATTGCGATAGTAATTTTCCTCTAGCAGAACTATGCAAAGGCAGATTATATTTGTTTGGCATCTGCTAAATTTCTAGCAAATTGATTCTGAACTTGGAGCTACTAAAAGAAGGGTTTGCATCATTACCCCTTCCTCTGCACCTGCGCTACAATAACATCTCCTGCTACAGCCAACAAGTCCCTTGAAACAGAGAGGTCTGCAGAAGTAAAGGCAGAAAATATAGGGCACTGCCACAAGAGATGTGGGAGCAGTATTTCTACAAAGGAAAGTGAAATGATAAACTAGTAATCCCATTTATAAATACTAAAATGGTACCTGTGATCATGTCTTTTAATGCCATTTCCTTGTAGGGAAATGAGGAACTCTCTCCAGTTCATTGACACAGTCAGTCCTGTGAAATCTTTCTTATGTCTCCTTGATTCTTCCATGTTCTCTTTAGAAATAAACTGCGAGCTTTCCTGGTCAAACCCTGAGCCTCTAAAGATACAAGCTTTCTGCCAGCATTTCTCCATACCTCGCTCTCTCTGTCACTGTTGTCCTCTTGCTTGCCATCCCAGTCCACTCAGGCTCTCTTTTTCTTAAAGATTGCTTGATTAGATATCACTCCTGATCTGAACTTTTTGAACAATATGGAGTACCATCTAGTGGTCCCTATGGGGGAAGAAGAAGCATCCAACACAAATTACAGGATATTTCCTATGTTAGAGAACAGTATAATTTATGTTCAGCTTCCAAGAGGATCATGATTATTGGTAAATGACACCATCTTTGAAATTTCATAGAAAACAGTATGGTGTATGTCAAGCAACATTTCAAGAAAACTCCTATTTGTAAAACCCAGGTGACACAGCCTGGCTTCCAAACACAGTCATTGCAATTATTTTCCTTTAATTGCTGTTCAGGTTACAAGTTTTATTGAAGCTGGTGCTTGCATTTTAAAATTCTTTTAAAAATAGTGGAAATCTGAAGAACAAAATATAGTATTATAAATTTATATGACAAAAATAGAACAAATTTGATGTATTTTTGAAAACCTGGCATATTAAATATAATCATAAATATACACTTCTGACCCATCTTTCATTTCTGAAAATATCATCCTCATATAATATGAACAGCATGAGTCCTATGTACCATGACAACCCCACTAATAAAGTGATCAAGGACTTTAAACTGCATTTGACTTGTGCTGGTCTTCTGCATGGGGATAGCTTTCTTTTGACATTACATAATTATATACAGCTTCAGTGTTTCAGCCTTCAGAAATTTCTTTGGTGATGAATAGTTTTGAAGTCAGAATCTTTCTTGATCTTCTGTGAACTTTTTTATCGCAAAGCCAATGTTTAATTCAGGAGATAAAGTCCCTTCTCTAGAACTGTACAAAAGCATGTAATTGAATGGATTAAGGAATTCAATAACTGTCTCTGGTTATGCTCTTATTAGGCAAACACACCTTTGATTCTCTTCTTACCTGGAGAGGACCCAATACTAGCACTGAATATGTGTTGCCATGTACTTTATTTTATTTAAGTGAAGAACTCAAACTTCTTCCATGTTTGCACCCTTAGAGATGCTGCCCATCCTCACAGTTAAAATACTTTGAAGAAGTGATTTAGATGTGGCTGCAAATTTGTGGTTTAAACATTGACAGGCCTCTCCCCTCACTACCACACTTGTTCTTCTATGATCACCTTTTCTCACAGTTTCACATTGCGGGCTCTGAAGGGCAAAACGCAACAATCAATGTAATTCAAGTTGCATAGGAGCTTCTAATGACCCACTTAGCACTGACAGGCATTATACTGAGTCAAATGTGAGTCAAAAGCAACAGGGTGAAAACAAATACAGGCATTTTTATAATTTATTATTTTCATTATTTTCATTCATAATTCTGGCCTATGATATACCTTTGAAAATAATGGCCTTTGAGAAGAGCATTCTCCAAACCACCTTTTCCTTCTGTTTCATCCTCCAGTGAATCTATACTTCTGGTTTTACATGACCTATCGGGATGATAAAATTGAAGGGTAAGTGGTTTATTATCATGATTTAATTGTGAAGTCAAACAGAAAACAAAGGATGCAAGTCCTTATTTTCACACGAAACAACTGTAGTGCTTTGCAAAGAAGAGGGATAATCAGGCAAGGCACATTAATAGTCTGCCAAAGGCAGTAAAAGCTTTGTCACCAATTTGTAAAGGTACAGAAAATACCTGACTCTGAATTCAATGCACCTGTGACCATGCTCCACTGATCTCTAAATAATAAAAACCCGCAGCTATTACACTAGAAAGAGATCTGTTGGTTTTACACTTACTTACTGTTTTTTCATTTCCGTTCATAGGAGCTTCAAGAGTTGAAAGTATAGAAGAATAAATAAATACACATGAATTTAAGCAGACATCTCATGTGCAAAAATTGAGTTATGCTCATAAATTGAGTTATGCCAGTATCTAAAGCATAAAATAAATTGGATGTCCAAAGGGAGCTCATGGGTTTTGGGAGGGACTGTATCATGCGCAGCTTAGAAAATCCAAGCCCTAATAAGTATATATTAAATGCAAATGAGCTATTGGATTGGCATTTATTGAGAGAGATAAGTAAGAACAGATTTGTCTGAGTTCCTGTTTAAGACAATTTATAACTATCCACAATGAAAAGCTTTAAAACAGCTGTTAAAGCTTCCCCAAATTGAAAATAACAAAATCTAAAATCAGAGAATAAAGGACCTGGGAAAGCATACTTTGAGGTGGTCATTATCTGTAAATGAATGTATATGTACATGAACAAATAAATAGGACATGCCCAGACAAATACAACATAAAAGAAATAAAATAAAACATATGTAAGATTAATTTTATTGTTCTGTGTAGTTTGAACTGGAAGTCAGTGACTGTAAGCGAAATGAACAAAAAATCATAATGTTATACACCTTGTAGTTCTTGAAACCTAAGACACCATATCTGAGGATGCTCTAAGTTTACAGAAACACGTGAAGAGCACAGGGAAACTCGACTTGTTTCTACTCTGGGAAATTTCACTTTATTTACACACAAAGGAATGGCAAAATAAACATTATCAGTAACAGTTTTAACTAAATGCATCTAATTTTAGGTAACATTAATGCAGCAACAATCTCTAAATATTGGCAAAAGCAGTGAAATTAAATGAAATTAGTTAGAAGGATTTTTCTCTTCACCATGACATCACATAAGACAGTTAGGGAAGGAAGACACACTTTTTATTAGAAATACAGAGCAGATGCTTGCAGAGTAGGAGCCTTCTTGCACTCTCTTTTTAGGTTTTTTATTTTTCATTGCTTTATTGGGCTACCAATAAAGTAAGGATGAAATAAATTTGCCTGATTTTAACCAGGCGTTATCTTTCCTTGTCATCGTCTGCCATGGTGTCCTACAAGCGTAGCTTTAAAGTATTCTTCCACCATAAAAATCTTTTCAAGGATAAATGTGTATTTTGAAGCACATAAGAAACTAGTGGAAGCTACAAGTCGAGTACAGGAGGAATGAGAGATCCAACCAGTATTTGTGAGTTTACCACCCCAAAGAAATGGGAGATTCAGTCAGGATTAATGAAGCCCAAGCGGCTGTGTACAAAACAGAGGCAACCCTGCCTGACCCATGGCCTGAAAGAGGGAGGACACATTGCTCAAGGCTCCACTTCTTTCCAGTGACCTTCTAACAACAGTTCTGTTCTGAAATCATTTCTACCTCTTGTGATTTTGCGCTTTAGCTGTATTTGACATAAAATGCCAAGTACCGTGACTGAGATTTACTCATGCTTGCAAACATTGCTTTTATTTGCATTGACCGAATCCCCTTGGGCATCTCTTACTTTGTCTGTAACAGGACAAAATAAATATTCATGCTGCTGAAAGGTATTCCAAGATGGAAAGAATAGTACATAAGACCCCAAACAGCCCCATCCACGTTTTCCAATTGCCTTTGGTTGTGCCATCTCTCACACTGAAAAGATAATTCAATCTTTTGCTCCTTGGTTCCTGCCTAATGAGACTGCCAATAGGAGCATGCCAGTGATGGTGATTTGTTTTAACATGTGGACACTTGTCCAATGGAAATGCCATGAAATCACCAGCACATTTTACATAAGCCACTGAACAGTCATCAGCGAGTAGGAAAAGGATGCTGCGACATGATCAGTAAATAAGTAGGTGAAATTCTGTCTTGTCTGTAGAGATGTTGGAAGTGAAATCTGCTGCACAGCTTGCGGGTTTATATGAACAGTTTGCTAATTAGAGTTGTATAAAATGACAATTTTTCAAGAAAATTTCCACCCTTCATAGCAGCCCAGTGTGAAATCTGATATTTTTTGAAAACCCAACAAATGAGCTATTCTCATATTTTTAAAAAAGTTTCTACAGGCAATCCAATACCACTGCTGAATGCTGCAAATTTTCAGTACCACCTAAATGGATTTTTTTGCTGCATAGATATTTGCCGGTTTTTGGCACCCTTCAGCTGCTTTCCTCCTCTCTCCCCTGCCTATTTCTGTTGCCCACCAGGATAATGAGAAAAGTGTCAGGAGAGCTCACACAAACTCACTGTCATTTTTAAAGCTGCAAGTAATGACATTCGTTAGATGAATGCAACAAAACCTAAATATAACAAATTGGGTTCATTCTTTTCAAAAGCCTGGGTGTTTGCTGCTGCAAGAAAAGAATCTTTTCCAGTCACACCCATTGGGCTTTTCATGTGCAGAGTTTCCTGTGGAAATTCCTTTTTTAAGGAATTCTTATGGAAGATTTTAAAGAGGATGCTTCTGTCTTTGTTACCATCACCCAGATGAAACCAGAAAGATGCAAAAAAGCTGAGAAAGAAAGGAGCCGTATAAAATTCTTCAACTGATCTCAGTTCGATTACATTCCTTTTCCATCTCTCTGTTGAGCTCTGCTGAGAATTTCCCCGTGGGGCAGCCAGAGTAGGAGAGTCTCTTGGTGAAGCATCCTTCTTCATAGGCAGAGCTGCTAAGGGTAGATGAGGACCATTTTTGACCTTTGGCCAGACCCCAGACCAGTCCAGCCAGAGAAGCTAATTGGGATGAAGTACACTGCTTTTGCCAGTGTGCAAACCCCGCCTCTAAGTCAATCTGGATAGTATCTCTGTTGAAAGAAAATAATTTTATTTTTTTTATTCTTCATACATTCAAATCTTTTGTTTACTTATAGAATGCTATTAAAAAAAAAAAAAAGATATCTGAATATGATTTATGCCCAGTGAACTCAAGAGCCGGACTTTAACGAGCTCTGGCTTGTGCTGCCTACAAACACAGTAGTAAAGAGACAATCATCCAGGGGTGTGTGAACGTGTGCACATTCATGTCAGCATTATTGGTAGCACTGGCAAGGAGCAAAGGGAGTATTTTTAAACAGCTAGTGCTCCACAATGCCAGGTTTTAAGACACAGACCTCTCAGCCATGTTCTTCTTCCTTTTTAAGCATAAAAGCTAAACTCAAGCTAAACTGGGAGCTATTCTGTATTCCTAGTCTTGTTTGGGGGTTTTGCTTTGTGGTTTTTTTTTGGCAGGGGGAGAGTTTGTTTGGTGGGTTTTGGTTTTGGTGGTTTTCCTTGTTGTTGTTGTTTTGAGAGGGCTGTTGTTGCTTTTTCTTGTTTTGTTTTCTTTTAATAAATAAAAGTGACCTACATTTGCCAGCTAGGTGTCAAATAGAGTTATCAAAGGGTCAGCTCTGCTGCCTGGGACAAAAAGAGGGAGATCCATGTGATTCAAGAAGTCTTGAAGGGGAAGAAGCAATGGCATTAGGGGAAAAGAGTATAAATCTCTTCAGGACACAAATGATATCCTCACGGCTCTGCTACAATTCCTTCTCTTAAAAGAAAGGCTGGCTCTCCATCTCCCTGGCCTCCAAAACTCCTTACTTTTTAAAGTGAAACATGGAAAGAACCCTGTATGTGACCCATCAGCAAGGGCAGCGTGAAACGATGAGGGTAACAAGCCCTTCTTCATGTCTCTGCCATTAGGAAACAGGTCAAAGGGGCCAGCGAAGATGCCACCTGAGACACCCAGTGGGATGGTGCTGCTGTCAAGGACTACCTCTGCTGCTGAAGCCAACAGTAGGAACCAGTAAGGAGATAATCACCTCCTGCCACCACACAGCAGCCATTGCCAAACACAGCCAGTGCTGTACAGCAAACCCAGGGCTTGCAATAAACACTGAAAAGCCAGTGGAAGGCCAATGGAGCAGAAGAGAGAAGTTGCTTCACCTTCTGGGCTATGAGGTAATCTCCTGGATGGCGGTAGGAAGCAGAAAGTGTGACAGAAAGAGGCAAAGCATGCCCCAAAGTTCCTAGCTAACCTGACTTGGAGGAAAAAAGATCCTTTTTATGCCTGGGACAAAATCTTCTCATCTCAGCTGCTGAGGAAGACAACCTCAGAAATGTTTTCCAGGGTCTCCTCCATAGGTCCTGTTAAGGAGGCAGGGGTGGGCTGAAGCCCATGCATTGCTTCACAGCAGTGCAGTGATGGGATAGCCTACGCAGATGACCATGAAGCAGAGAAAGGATTATCTGGTTATTACTGTCAGATGGTGTTTTGCAGCAGTCAGAGTGAAACCCAGGAACACACTGTTGTAAACACCATAGAAATAAATAGTTCCCATCTCAAGGCATTTGCTGTATGAGTAAAGACAACGGCTGGCAGGTGGCCGTCAACCACAATGGCAGAGCTCACAGAGCAGGGGACGAGGTATCCTCCAGTTGCACAATTTGGAAATCCAAGGAATTTCTGAAGTAATGAATCGCAGATTTCAGCCAGAGTTTTGCCTGAGAAGCTGCAGGAGCTTTCTTAATTAGAAATCTGTCCCTCTCATTAGCTGCCAAATCAGTTACCCAAAGCAGAAGCAGAAAACCTTTCCTATTTGCTCCCTTCACTTTCTCTCCCATGGAAGAAAGGACAGATCAGACAGGACTACACTTTGGAGCCCTTGCATGCAGTAACCTCCTGGAGCTCAAGGAGCTTTTAAGATGAGATTCATTGTGACAGCTGCAGGACAAGACTGAAGCTGTCCGCAACATCACTGGAGTCCTCTGCCTCATGGGTCTCTGCTGCCAGTGGAATAGATCCCTGGCACGCACTTCTCCGGGGCACTGCTGGACCTCCAGCCTCCTTCTGTGCCTCCCGCCTTCCTCTCCATTAAATGCCTTTTTCCCCTCTGCCTCAGTCCCCTTTCCTAAATTAACTGAGTCACTACTTTTTAATCTGTACCTTCCTTTGACACGGAGCTGTCAGCTCTGCTCATTTCAATAGCTTGGAGCGGCAGACTGAGTTTATGCAAACCCGTTTTCTGGCTCACCACATGGCAGAGCTGCGTCTCTCCGATGCCACACTGCTGTCTGAGGTGAGGATGAGTAATTCTGCCATTGTGAGGGTGAGAATGGGACCACGGTGACACCTCCAAAACTGCAGGTCCAGGATGCCAGGATGCCACTTACGGCTCCCAAGCTGTTGAGCGTGCTCGCGCCTATATGGGGCCATAGGTGCTGACTGCGCCCAGTTTGTTGCACACATCAACTCACAGGTTGGACCATGGTGCCAAGAGTTCATGCTGGAGCTATTGGATCAGAGCTGGGATCCATGGGGATCAGGTCTGGGCTTGTCACTTGTGCTGAACAAGCACCATGCAATCGCGGTCACCTGCAGACCTCAGGCCAGCACAGTATGCCATCTATGTCCTACTTACATTTTATTGTGAAAGCTACTTTGAGTGGTATTAGACACGGATGCAAACCCTGGGCTTGCTCTCTTATGCAGGAACAAACTTTATTTTGAGATACCTAGCAGTGGCGAATTTTGACTTTCCCTATAGACCCAGATCACCATATCCCAGAGGATGTGACTCACCCAGAAGTCCCATCAATATCAGTGAACACAGATGTGGCCAAGGACACAAACCGGGACAGTCCTGTGAGCAAATGATGAATCCAAATAAGTAGCGACTCACGGATTTGGCTTTCCAATATTACATCATTAGGGAAGCACAGAAAAGGCAGACCACATGTAACCCAGATCAGTACAGGTTGGACTTGCCAGCAGAAAAGCTATCAAGACCAGGTGCAGCCACAGGGTGGTTGTGCAGGGCCAGTGGCAGCACAACAGCTCCCTCTCTCCTGAGCAGGCCAGTTGTGGGGAGAACAGATCTTTAGCAGAGCCCTGGTAAACGTGCCCATGGTTAATACATATCTACAGTTCCGCTTTCCTCGATCCCTTGCAGCATATCATACTCACTACAGCTAAACTGACATTAAATGGGCTTCTCCTGGTGAACACTGGTGGACTAGGGCTCTCCCTGTCAGTATGTCATGTATGGACAATCTTTACTGTAATCATGGGGATTATTTACAGCCTGAATACCATGATCCTTACCTTTTTCTGTTCATTCCTCTGCAAGTACAGCCCCTACAGGAAAAAAATAATCTTGTCATGAAGAGAGAACTTGTATCATCGAGCACAATTCAATAAAATCAGACTAATTTTGACCGAGCATGGGATGACAAACAAAGTTCTGTTTATGGTGAGATAGATGTAAAGCAGTTGTAGTGGTGATTTAGAATTGATTCAATCTAAGTGCGTCTCAAAAAATTGTGAAATAGGATCTACCAGCTAAAACTAATGAGCACAAAACTACATTGATTTGGCCCAGGGTGGACAAATAGAACATCTGGCATATTTGGCACCGATGACACAGCTGGCATTGTTGGACCCGTTTCTGCAGAAGGTACAGATGCAGAAATGGGAGAATTGGTACAAACAGTGCAGATGGAACAGTTGGAACAGATGACAGTGGGCAGAGCTGGCGATGCTGGCACAGGTGTCATAACCTCAACAGCTGGCACAAGTTGTGACAATCCTGGGATTTCTTAGTGCAAGGCACATGTTCATTTTGGCTTTGGCTGCAGAGAGATAAGAGCATTTTATAATTAGTAAATGTGCCATTTAAAAAAGAACTTTTTTTCCCATCCTTAAGGACATCCACCTCCAACTGTTACAGCCTGGAATGTGGAGCATTTCTGCAAATTACAATTTCCCAGAGAAAGCTACAATTGATAAATACAGATTTAATATAAGGTAATTAGACGTTTTTATTCTCATATAGATAATAATCATGAATAGGATTTCTTCATAAGAGGTTTGTTAAAAAACATGGTCAGATCTGTAGCCTGATCATGGAGATTAAAACAAGCTTTGTCTTAAAGCCAAGGCTTGTTTACCACCAAATTGGTGGGCTATATTTTCCAAAAGTCCAATGCTTCATAATAAAACAGAGTTTGATAGAAGCCACCAGGAAGAGCAGGACATCAGGTAAGCACTGCAGAAATGGTTAACTCTTTGGCCAAAATATGAACCATAACTAGGGCAAGAGTGAAAAAAAATGGAGAAGCCATGATATTGCCTTTTCTTTAGCAATGTGGCTTTGTTAGCCGTTATTGAAAATACTACCAGTCAGAATCTGATTTTCATCTGAGAGAGCAAATACCTTGCTCTCCCTCGAGCCCTTACTCTGTGAGTAGCTGTAACGAGGCAGGATCCTTTGATTCCCATGTAAGATACACAATGAGATGAAGTTGCTTGCCAAGAATTTAAACCAGAAATTAATTCCTTGTTTTATTTCAGCTGTTAAATGCTGTGGAGAGCAGACAGGAAGCAAATTTTGCTTAACTCTGGGGTGTGATCCTGCAAAACCTTATTCATGGTTGTCTTCAATAGCAGAACAAGCCCACAGTGGATGGGCTTGCAGGATTTGGCTTCCCTTTTCAGAAGACTTACACCCTGCAGAGAGCTTACTTGTTGGATATATTTCTGAATGCCCCTTTTATCGTGCTGCTTGCACAAAACCAGTTTTCACCAACCTGATTTCACTGCACAAAGAGGCTGTTAGTTGGTATTTTTAGTGCAGTGAATTCACAAGAAAGAGAATTAAAAAAACCCAAACCCAAAAGGACAAAACCCAGGGCAAACTAATAAAAATACTGAATTGAAAAATATTTAACACCTTAAAAAACCTCAAATGACTACACAGTGGTGCGGCTGGAGAGGTGTTTAGTACTCAGCCATTTTAAGCAATTCTTTGTCCTCTGTTTAGTCATGTTCTCCCTGACCTCATACTGTACGGTGCAAACCCACTAGTTAGTCAGCCACACTTGATATTAAGTGGTAACTATAATTTAAACCCTCATAAAACAAAAAAGGAAATAGTTTGGAGCAGAGGAAATTGAAGCTGTGTGGCTCAGCTGCAGTCAAATATATGTCACAAGTAATGGTGGTATTCAAAGCTAAACTAATTTCTGGACCCTCCATTTCAAGCATGGATAGGTATCATTTTTGGTGGATTGCTACAAAACCCAGCCTGTAAACATCCATAAAACCAGGAGTAAGTCCTTTATACTGGTGTAGCTGCAATAACTTTTCCAGGCTGCCCATCTGAAGAGCTGACCCTGGCAATTTAAAACAGGTCCATTTCCTTTAAGCCAAATTCTCCTGGTTTCCTGGACATGGCCACACAGGCAGCACCACTGCCTGATCCTGGAGGTGACCAAGAGCAACCTTACAGCTGATCACATAGCCATTCATTCATGAATGTCAGCTAGCACTGGTCAGGTACTACCTGCCATGCATGATCAGCGGATCCACAGCAGGAGCCAACCTGAATACTTGACGTGAGAGGAGGGGGACAAGGACTTTGCCTGGGATGCTGCCTTTCCGCTCACTGGGCCTCTTGAGAAGAAATGAACATGTGGTTTCCTGTGTTGTGTGAGTGCTTTGCTCTCTTTTATTTAATAGCTGTCTGCACACCCAGCGCTTCATAACCTATGGATGCCCCATGAAAACATTCCTGTCTTGCTTCTGGCCATAAGCTTTTATGACATGCTTTAATCCCCCCTTCAAACAGTTGTTGCACAGGCTGGCTCACTGCTGTCCTCCGAGACCTACTGCTGCGGTGTGATATTCCAGCTGGGGTGGCAACTGGGGGAGGGAGGCAGCCAATCCCCCTTTGTAAGCTGGCAGATACATCCCAAAGGAAATTTCTATCAACCTTGGGGAGAGCTTCCTGCTCCTGGTGTGTCCTGCAGTAAAATGCAGCCATTTGTTCAGGGAAACAAGGTAATGATGGACATATCTTTTTTCTTCTGCTTTGTATACACAGTGGGTGTCCCTTCATGATACACAGCTACCTTTTACTTTTGTGTTACGTGTTGCATTTTTATTCAGTCTTCCCCAATTTCCTACTTGAGTCCACCATGTTCTAAACAGATCAAAGCCTACTCATAAAATTAACTTCTATGCACTCTTTTTATTCCACTTAAACCTTCAAAACAAAGGTCACGTGGGATTTAATTACTGTTTATGATGGGTGCCGCCTCTCTGCACATAGACCATATTTCACCCATCCCCCTGGAAAGGAAGCGTGTTAATCATTCTCAAGATGCTGCTCAGTCATCACAGCTCAACATTTTCTCTTGTCTTAGCATTCTGTGATTGAGGATCAGCTCCGCAGCAGATATGAATCATTACATCTTCTCCAAAGTCAACACAACTCTGCTGGTTGCCTTATTGAGTATCTGGCCTTGTATATTATGGAGGCAACATCTACGTGAAATTGATTTTGGAAGCAGAAGTGCAATTTTTCTAATATAATTAAAGCACACACTGTTGCAATAGCAGGTACAGGCTGGACATTGAGTTAGTAAATAATGAGTAATGGCCCTTTGTATGCACACAGACTGGCTGATTAATCCCTCCTCTACCCAATCCACATGCTGCTCACTGTGCATGGTGTGCTCTCCCAATCCCATGTAAATCTGGTTGTCTGGGTACTGGTTTAGGAACAAGCCTGCTCCACCACAGACTTCTTGTGTAACCTGGGGCAAGTCTTCTGTGTCTCTGATATTCCTGGTGTGGGAACCTGGGAAAACATCCAAATTCCCAGGGCTTCCTGGGTACCTCAGTCCACTGGGACCCACCAATACTCACTCATCCTCTCATCTTTGCTGCACTTCTGCAAAACAGAAGCCAGGTGTAGCAGACACAAGGAGCTATGATGTGTCCTGGCCAGGTGGCTGACCCTGCCTGCCTCAACAGCCGTAGAGACCAGCTTTCCAATGTCAAAAAAACCCCACAAACAGCTTTTATTGAACTGTCAAAATAACTCCACTGGGTAACACCGTCATCTTATTACTTTTAGTTCTTCCTCATACCTTTGCAACACTAACACCTGGAATAAAAGGAATAGTGTCTTCATTTACTGCCATGAAGTGACCAGGGCCTTGGAATCACTGTAGTTGCAGTAAGCGTAACAGTCACCAACTAATCATGATTAGAGTGGCACTAGTTTTTGATGTCATTCTATACCTTACCTTGAATCTATTCCTATATTGATGGCATTAATCCAACTTTCTAAATGAATTTTTAACCTGATTTCTGTTCATTGAAATGATGAGCACTCTTAGCAGTGAAACTTCTTTGTCACTATATCAGAAAATTGTCTATTTTTCCCCTGCCACCAGCACTATTTTATGTAGATCTTAAATTCAGATCTGGACAAGGCTGTTGCAGGCTCTGATCCAAAACTCAATTAGGTCGATGGAAGTCTCTCCTTGGGCTCTGAATCAGGGTATTTTCAAGATTACCTGCTCTCCACATCATTCCCCCAGAATTGGTCAAGGGGCTTAGGCTGCATGCTGGGAATCTTCTTGGGGGCCTGTGACTAACTTAGTCCAGCATTAATCCAGAGTATCCAGACTTCCATCTGAAGGTACGTCTGGTTTCCTGTCTGAACAGTTTATGGAGTTAAATAATCAGGAATTGACAGCCTGTGCTCCAGAACACACTCACCTGGCCTACAGGGCAGGTATGATTTTGCAGGAAATTCCCAAATTCTGGAAGTCCCTTGCTGACCTTGCTTTCAGTGCAGTCTTCAAGTGTGAGTCAGAGAGGTGGGTCTGCCTCTTTCCTTGCCTTGGGTACTCAGTGAGGTCTATTATCAGAGCAGACACACAGACAAATAACTTCCAGCAGTGAGTTGCATCACTGGAGTTAGCACTACGCAAATGCTCAGGAAACAAATGCTGGTGCCTTTATACTGCACAAATTTGACTCCAGAAATTACCTCAAAGACTTCACTGGTGCTGTTTGCTGAGCAAAGTACTGTTCTTCTGCATGCCATCCAAATACAGCCCTAAGTGCTCTCCTGGACCAGGGCCCAATACCTGTACATTTGTCTTGGAAGATAAAGTAAGTAATGATACATAGGGCTGGGTGAGAGTCATCTCATTACATTGACTGCTTTTTCTTGGCTACTGCAGATTTTCTGATGTGGCTGTGGCTAAGGGAGGACAAATGTCTCTGCAGGTTTTGTCTGTAGGATTTACTGGGCTTTGCACACTCAAGAACTGCACAGTATTTTTTCCAGTCTAGACTGGACCTTCCTTTCCCATCAAATATGAAATTTCAGCATTAGGTCTACCCAGAAGAACCACATGTCCTGGCTTTTCAGAGGTCTAGTTCTGTCATGACACAGTAGATGCAATCACTACGGGAAAGACAGCCTCATTTTTGTCTCAGTGTTGGATCGTCTTTACCATCTTAAGCCTGTGAGACCAGCCTCCACTTTCGTTCTAGGTGGCTCTTTTCACTTGTAACCTGAGAACACAAACTTGCGAAATGCAAAGCCAGCTCCAGCACTCTCTCACTCTTTACAGATCCTAGGCTCTGTAATTCATTTCGGTTGATGAGCCTGGGCAGGGTTTGCAAAGCCTCTCCTCCCCAAACCCCGCAGAGGAACCTCCTCCAATGAGGAAATGCACTCACTGTTACAAATGGCAGCACAGTGCACGATAAAAGCTGATGATGCTTGTTTTGCCTCGCTGGGATAGTGTTTTCTTCACTTTCTGGTAGCCAGCATACCAGGATCTTGGTTGAAGCACAGTTTATTGAGATTTCTGGCACTGATATGGCTGAATTATGCTTAATTCATCTCTACAGCCACAAACCCTCAGTGCTTAGGGTTACACTTTCCTTCTTTTCACTGCCTTCCAGTAGGTTTCTGTATTCCTTGGTCTTTTCATCTACAATGCTCCATTAAAAGCAGCTGATGTTCAGCATGTAAATTATTAGAATGATCTCTTTGGGGCTACTCATCTTTAGCATTTTGGTACCTGTCCCTGCAGTAGAGTTGCATCTTACTTGTGTTTTAATGTGTTCCCGTATTTTTAAGCATTTCTAGCCTGAAGTGAGGTCCTGATTCTGGGGCCAGTACTTGTGCAATGCATGTTGCACAGTTACTACTAAGAATACTAATAGCAATATTAATAGCATACTGCTAAAGGGGAAACAAGTTCTACGCACACCATCAGGATTAGAAAATGGGACCCCTCATTTCCTGTAGCTGTGGTGATTTCGTACCCATAACAAGCATAAAAGAATAGAATTCCTGGAAGAGAAAAGTGAGAAAAAAAGTAAGTGGGGCACAAAGGAGATCTAGAATTTACCAGAAGAGTCTATGGGGAAGCCTTGTGTAGTCTGACAGAAAATACCTGGCAATCACTTCTGTTTTGAGGGAGGGGGAGATGGAGGAGAAGAGGGAGAGAGATAAAAAATGTAAAAAAAGGGAACAAAAAGGGAAAGTGAAAGGGGAAAAACAGGAAAAGCAGCTTGCTCCCGAAGAGATGTTTTACACCAACTTTTGCAGGGTTACTCTGCGAAATCAACAAGATTGACTGATCAAGGAGACAGCTGTCCATTTCCCAGGACTGCAATCCAGAAGCTGGCAGTTTAAGAAATCAAAGGTTAAAGGGAAGCAAGCGCTTGGATAAGGAGGAGAAGGAACAGCTGTCTCCTATGTGGGAGGTGATCAGCGCATAAAAATGTTCGGGGAAGGGGCACAACACCAGCACCTGGCAGGGGCAGATCAGCCTAATCCCGGCCAGCAGCTGGCCGCACGCATCGCCTCATGCCCCTGGGAGGACCTGCTGTGGTCGGGGTGTCCCCGTGCTGCTGACCACGAAATTTAAAAGGCACTTGTGGCTCTCCCAATGGGCCCATGGACACATTTGCCTCTGCAGCCTGAAGCCCTGTGGTTTCCCTGTCTACGTGAGCTATTCCTACCGTCTTTCACTGTGTGAGTGGTGATCACAGAGCTCAGCTTTGTCATACCTTTGGGTGATTATGTAAATAGACCATCTAATTCACTTCTGTCATAACCACCCACTAATCAGTATGTGTGCCAGTCTTGGAGATACAATTCGTGAGATTGGAGGACAAATGAAGGGACAAGGCTGCATTCACTATCCAAGTGTTTCATTCTTACACACACACTGGTTGTGCAACATTTGCTTGTGGTGCAGGACATACACTTATGCCCACTGCCATGGCAACAGTTTTGATTTGCACCGCCATTGAATCTGCATGAGAAAATACATAATTATGTGATCCGATATCTTCAGATACCTTATCAGCCAAAGTTTTAAGGTTCCTAAACACCAGGAGACAAGAGTTGCACTGAAAAGGCATTTTGTGCCAATTGACACTTGCCTGCCTGTTTTCACAGGACAGGAGCTTTCTTCCCAGCTTCCATGTGTGATCACATACAGTGATGTACCTTGACTCTGTATTCAGCAGACTTGACAAAAACCTGTGCACCAATCCCAGACTTTTATAGCAGTCTCTATGTATTACACATACACACACAATCTCCAGAGCCCTCACTGAGTTCATGTAATGCTTTCCTTCATCACGCGTTGAAACCACAGAGATGTCTCCTATGAGATTGTCTTCCCTCATGGAGGATAATGAAGATGAGATTTTGGAGGAAAAAGTAAGGGGTTTCCGTTGATCCAGCTGAAGTACAAAGGGCTGTCATCCACTAGGCATCAACAAAAAAAAATTAACAAATTAGTGCCCGTACAGTTTCTGTTACTTGCAATATATAGGAAAAAACATAATCAAAACTTGCTTTTTTTCTAGACCTGGTTGAGCTTAGAGTGCAATAAGTAGCTAGAGAAAAGCTCAGCAAGTCTGATATGGTTGTTATTGAAGAAAAGCCAGTACAGAACCTCGTGATTTGTCGAGGCAATTCTGTATCCATAACCAATGCCATCATGCTGGCAGGCATGTTTTTTGTTAGGCTGTCACATCTACGTCAGTTCAGAAGTGGTGTCAGATATTGCCACAACAAATTCTCTTGTTATAAAAAATCGGGGTGCATATTTTTATAACATTAATATATGATCCATAAAATGGTTGGAATTCATACCAGTTGGCACTCGGTATAAGAGTCTTGTTTTGGCTGATATATACAGCATATTGGGAGAGGAGGAAATTTGCTTTCTTTGCAAATACGATGACTTTCCACAAATCAGAATTCTTCCCCTCCTGTTGAATATTGCGGGGGCTTTTCACAATTGAGCGGAACAAATTTAGGGCTGTAAGTAATTGAGAGTTGGCTGCTTGCACACAGGAAAAAAGGAAGACAAACAAAATGTCACAGTGATTATTTTTATCTCTGTAAAGTGTGTGAAATTAATTTATGAAAGCAACATTTTTGCCCTTTTGAAAGTATACGTGCACAAGTTAGAAGTCTGGGTGGTTCTCTCCAGGCTACCAGGGAAGCAAAACATGTACTGTATATCTGCCCTTTAATCTAGCAGATCTTTATTTGCAGATCTGGCTGCGCATCATGTTTCTGTATCTGTGCTTCTGCCAAGTGCAGAACCAGATTTGGTTCTTAGATATACTGGTTCAAAGCTGGAGGAATCTCACTGGCTTCAGCATACACTGCCGAAAGAGTAGTGGGCATCCTCTCCATTTTACCTTTCCTGTCCAGAGGCATGTCCCTGCCTACGTGCAGTTTTCCCTCTTAGGTATTAATTATTTTAGGTATTATTAGGTAACATGTCTGTGGTTGGACAGATAGGAAGAAATGAGGTGACGCTCGTGGGAGTTGAAGCCTATGAGCTTTACCTCTTGAGCTCCTGTCAGCTCATTCCTGGTGTAAGATGGTTCACTTTAGCTAGTCACTCCACTTTGATAAAGCTGTGAAAGCAGAATGGTTGCCCAAAAATATGTCAGCCCAGTACACTGCCAGTCATCTTGTTAAACCATCTTAGCCAAGGTCATTAGGAGGATTCAGGGGTCAAACTAAGCAAAACAGCCCGAAGTAGCAGATAGGCCTATATGAGTCTTGGTGTACGTAAGTCTATATAAGCTTGGTCTATGTAAGTTAAGTTGACACTGGTTATCTGGGGAAGGAAGTGTTCTGAAAGCCAGTTTTTACAGCATGAAACCCAGAAAGTACGGACGATGGTGAGGAGGCAAGGAAGCTGCTTGCTGGGAACACTAATCTTCCTTCTGTCCTCCTTGGAGAATGCCCCAAGCTGCTGCCAGCTTTAAATGCCCCTTCCGGGAGTACCTTCATAATAATGTAGCCCTTTAAGGTCAAACACAAGTAGAACTGTTAGTGGAGAGATTGTAGCTTGGCCTTTTAAACAGCAGATTCTCTGTTACAGGGGAGGGTGGGAGCAGGGGTTGCATTTTTAGCTGAAGCTCAAGCAGTTCACCTCACAGAGAGAGTGCCAGATGTGTTCCTCTGGGGAGGACAAACTAAATCACAGTGCAAAAGGTGACCCAGCATTATACCCTCTTCTTTCTCTTTCTCCTACCCCATCTGCTCCTCAGATTTGCTCAGTTATTTTCTCTTGTCCTTAAAGTTTCCTGCAGTTACTTGTCTTTCTCTAGAGCTATTCAGGTCTTCAACCTTCCCCAACCCCTTGGAAAATCTGTTTTTTTAATTATTCCTACCCTGCCCCTAATGATACCAGCTACTCATTCACGTCACTTGTAAAAGAGTGCCCCCAGCTCTGCAGAAACCCTGTTGTGTGTTTTGATGTACAGGTACAGATGTTAGTGGCTCCAATGCTTTTTAGCTGGTGGGGAATCTCAACAGAAAATCTGTAATAGACTTGGGTATGTAAGTGTGTGTGTGCGTGTGTACATACATCACCCAAGGTTTAAGAGAGCAATGCCATACAAAACAAGAAGAGCATGGAGTATTCATTGTTGATAAAATGCTATCACACTGAGAATGTTTAGTTGTCTTATGATGGAAAACAGCAAAAGTGGGCATTATTTTGTAAAGGACCTTGTAGCTTCCTTCTGCTTGCCCCTTTTCAGGCTCACCCTGTCACTGTGGTGCGAGCTCAGGGATAGTAAGGGAAACTGCCAATAAGGGCTACTATCCAGGCATCCTGTGCCTTCTATGCCAAGGCATAATGGCCTTTCCATGGTGACCCATGGATCACCATGCTGGGCTTGGCTCTAGCAGGGGCAACACTTGCACTTTGTGCATAAGGGAAATGAGACTCAGAAAGATTTCACCAAAGGCTGTGAAGTTCTGGTAGGGATGAATCAACAGTCCCCATGCTAAGGGCAGAGTCTGTTTGAACAGTGGAGTAAGGAGCATAAGATGGACCCAATGGCAGCATCAGCTGCAGGCAAGGGAAAGCAATGTTGGCCACCAAGGTGCTAGAGAGCAGCCTTAATTCCTTGCAAGATCCATGAGCCGCAGTTGCCAGCAGAGTTAGAAACTCAGAGAGATAGGGATGGGGTGGGGACAGATTAAGAAGAACTGTCAAGCCTGTGTGCTCCAGATGACAAAGACACATTGCTCTACACGGTGACCTTCAGATGCCCTCCCTCACTCAAGTTAGAGCTTCCTCCATGAGCAACTCTACCCAGACCAATTCACTGACTAAGCTGCTATTCCAAGTGATTCAGGGTACCAGAAACCAGGCCATCGGGAGGTCAGTATTTCCATTTACTCACGCTTGTGTCAGAAACCTTTCTTGCCCTCAATATTTTAAGAAAGCCTGAGGGCAGCTTTACAAGAGTATTGCTCATTTTTCAGGGCTGCTGGTTGGAGAACTGTTCCTGTACCAGCACTGCCACTGACTTGGTTACTTTTCCTAAGCCTTTCGCATGCTCTTTCCAACACTGGTAAAGTGAAAACACCAATACTTGCCCATCTGCTCTATCAATAGTGCAAGAAATAGTAAAAACATGAGAACTGTAACATAAACCCAAGTCCTCATGTGAAAGCTTCGTAAACATTAGCTATTACTGTCTAAAAAGATTAACCAAAGAAATGTAATCCAAGTGCTAACAGGGACAAATAGATCTAGGCATGGAGATTTGTCAAAGTTTCCTAAGATTTTCTAAATATGGCCAAAATGTGGAGTTTTGTTACCAGTTTGCTGTCTTAATTAACTAGTCTATTGGGCAATAAAATGCAGAAAGGTCTTGCCAGGAACAACCACCAGTTACTGAAAAGCATGTTACTCTGGGAATCAGATGAGGAAGTGGGTGCCCTGGAAGCACTCCTGCATGCCACAGCATTTGATCAAAGCAGGTTGCAACTGTTCTGCTTGATCAAATGACAGCTTTAACAGAAAGCAATCAACACAGCAGGAGAGACAACCAGTATAGATTTCTGTATTTGTTATTTCTTTTTCATATTTATTATTTCTTTCTTGTTTATTTTTGAAAGCAAGGGGTTGAGAAAGCCTTTAAAATAAAATGGACTTGGTGGTGTGGTTTCTGAACTGCAATTTAGATTTTGGCTTCTTGTTTCCCAAGTATATCAGTGAATTCTCTCTTCACCCTTACTTCAGCTAAAGGCATCTCCAAAACATACCAGGGGAAGAGATGCTCCTGAAATAAGGGAACCCATTACTAGTAACATGTTTCCAAATATAATACCTGTATTGTCTCAATTACGTTACTATGATGACCAATTTGGAATGCAACGGGAAAGCTTTTGGAGGTTTTCCATGCCAGATTCCCTGCCTTGAGCATGAAGAAAGCTTAGTTTGCTCATTATAACTAGGGCTTTTCAGACATCATGCACCTTCCAGCCAGCACAGGTATGATGTCTGTGTTCCAATGGGCATGACCTCATCTCACCTAATGCCACATGTTTCTTTCAAGGTGAACCAACCTTCACATTTGTGGATGTGAGCAGCATGTAAACCAGTTTATGCCAATGCTATGGATGGTCTAACAACAGGGGAAATGTATGAGATTTAATAATTATGAGTCATCTCATTCTTAATAATAATTGAAGTTGAAATACTGGAAGTAGTTATATACACAACGTGAACCTATGTATGATTTGGGGTTGTTTGGTTTGCTTGTTGGGTTTTTTCCCCCCATAAAAAATGTCATTTAACTTATAAATGTACCTACTGCACTCTTCCAGAGCCCAGACCCTGCCATCCTTACTTGGAAGACCTCTGTCTGGTTCCAAGTTTCCACTGGACCCAAGCTGCCAGTTGTCCTCCACAGCTATTTTCGTGCTCCACACAAACTGGGGTTATAACACAGAGTAATATATGGACTGATACTTTCTTTTGGGTCTGGCTACAACTTTGAAGCATTAGACTACTAGGAAAAGTAAGGCCACAGACCTTAGCTTTGCAAACATTGTGCACCTAAAGCCATTGCTACCTCTTGGCCATTTGCCGCCACTCTTGGCTTTGGGATTACCCCAGGCTGGTTCTATGCAGAGTTAGTCACATCAACTGAAACCACATCTACCACCAGTTTGTGCTCACTTAATGCCTGGGGAAAAGGAGGAGTACCAGCTTTCCCATGCCTTGCAGAATAACAGTGGAAGCAACCAGCAAGGACTGGTGATACTTCTGACCTTCTGCAAGGTAAATGGGTACCTGTGGTCTCCTCACTGTTGGTAACCTCATCTTTAGCAGGCACACAGCTTTCCACAAGTGAAAGGTTAGTTTCCTGCTGAAAACAGTAGGAAAGATTAGGGCTTAGTTTGATATATTCAATTTGTCACCATTAGTAAGACCTCTCTCAAAAGAATCTGAAGAGTTTTGCCCCAAGGCAATAATCCTAACAGACACACTTAAAAATGTTCACAGTCACTGAAAGTACATTTAACTGAAACAGCGGATTTTTACTGCAGAAAATAAGGATAATGTTATTAAAGCTGCTACAGATATATACAATGTATGATGACGGTTGTTAGGTTTTTTTGAAGAGGTATTTGTCTACCTACAGTTGCAACTATGCCCTTCAGAAAACACAACGTAATGTGTTGTTGCAGGAGCCCTGATACTTCAGTTATTTTAGAGCAGTTATGTCAGAACGAAAGGAAAAAGAAAGCCCTTCTCAGTGCTTTACGTTTAAAAACTACTGGCATGACATGTGCTAATTCATTAAAAACCCCCTCATTCATCAAAACAATTCATTTTTTGTTTGAACAGGCTGAATAAACAATTTCTTACAGATTTAATCCTGGCAGCCTTTCTAGCAACAAGTGGCTCCAGTTCATGTACAAGCACCACTGTCCTTAAGTATCGAGCACAAACTGGGTATATAAAGGACATTTAGTGATCACCTCTGCATAACAGCCCAGCATTCCCACCCACCTTTTTCTCCCCCTTTTTTCATTATTCTTCCATTGTAGCAAATGCCATTAAAATCTTGAGTTTATCAGAACATTCTGAGAAACATCTCGGTTGGATCCTTTCTTTTGTTTCTCCTGGCAATGATGGGCTGACATGGCACCAAAAGTTGTCCTGAATCAGCAGGAGACTGTGTACTTTCAAAAAAGGTCACAGAACAGCACTGGAACAGTGAACAGCCACTTGGAAATGTGCTTACTGTAAAGCTCACTCTTGTGAAAACAGAGGAAAACTTACAATATTTTCAGTACTTTGAAATGTATACGTTTGTTTTGATTATTATTTCCTTTTTCAATCACCTGGAAGCCATAAAGGCAAAATCTTCATACACTGTAGCATTCAACAGCTACACAGTTGTATGGCAAAAAAAAGATAGTACATTAAAAATAGGTGAACATCTGGTCCGCTTGCCCTGAAGTGGTCAGGCAGTTGGACTAGATGATCATTGTAGGTGCTTTCCACCTGAACTACTCTAGTTTTGTTCTAAGTAAATCACTTGGGTCATCTCTGAGCCAGTTCCACTCAACCCAAGGACCACCTCTCACGCTAAGCTGCTGTCTGTCTCCATACTCTGAACTTCTGAATGGGTTCCTCAGTTCAGCATTGTTTGGCTACTAACTGCACTGCACCATCGTACAGGACAATTTTGCCTGGAAACTGCTATGAATAAATGGCACCCTCTTACACATGTGATCTGTTTCTTTTGCTGATATAGTCATGCTACGATTTTAATGACAAGCATTTGTGGGAGCAAGTTCTGAAGAGCAATAGCTTTCATGCAGTGGGCACCTGGGCTGTCTTCCTTTTGGTGCACCAGCCCATTAACCATCAAATTCCATACGCAATACCTAATTCCATGTGTGGAAAACACACAGACTATTCCATGGTAATTCAGAGCCAAGACAGGAAGAAGCAAGGAGACCTGGTCTACTTGATTAGTTGTATCCACAATGAAATGGGAGCCAGCAGAGGCCAAAATAGAAAGTCAGCTTATTCCATCTAACTTGAGCCAGGAAAAAAAAAAATCTCTCTTCTTTCATATTGCAGTCTACTTTTAAGGCTTGTCCATTAACAGTGATCTTTTTTTATCTTGTCAGATACATTTTATCAGCATGGAAAAACACAAGAGTTCTTCATATCCACCTTAATAGTCAATTTTCATCAGAAGATTCCATGTAGCATCTTATGATAACACTGATAAATAAAAATGTAAACCTTTCAGCGTCATCCTTCAATTAATTTTCCCCTCACAGACCAGGATTCAAGGCTTTTCCAATTAGAAAAATATCAGCTTGAATATGGGTTTGCCAACAGCAGCAAAAATTAGGTTACAATTTCAAGAATTAAAATAATTTTCCTACAAAATCACATGCATAAGTAAGATTTTTCCCTAAACTTCCCCATATGTCCTCACTGCACATGTCTTTAAAACTGTATCACCTTGAGCTGAGCAGGTGATACTTGTATTAATCAATACTTCCAACTAAAATTCTCATCTATAAGAAGAAATCTCACCCTGTTTTAATGGAAACAAATTGAAAAAACAAGTAACAACGAAAAAGAAAACCCTTGAAAAAGCTCAGCTCTGCCCCTCCTGGGCATGCTCTAAGCTTAGCTACCCTCCTCTCCTCCTCTTCCAACTGCACACAAGGAAAGAAGGGAGCTGGTAGTTACCAAGTGATTTACAGAAAATAAAATCAACACATAAGAGTTTCCAGGGGCTTATAAAAACATTTAGTTGCGTATGTTCAAATGAAAGCCCACGCAAGGTTTTTGGGTTGGGCTGATTGGTTTTTCCATGAAACATTTAAAGCTGATGGTTGGAGCCACTTTTATTTTTTAATTAAAGCTTAATGATGGTAGAAGGCAGGGAGGACCCTGCCAGCCTTACAAAAGTAGTATGGATGAGCCTGTCTGAAAGGCACTCATCTCAACATGCGAGCTGTGTGCACCACACAATCTGTGCCCACATTGGGCAGTTGTCACCATTACATTGCCACTAATCTCACGCGGCAAAATCCCTCAGGACTGATTTTGAAGTTAGTCTCCAACAGTCTCCAAACAGGAAATTAACCACGGGAGAAGAGAACAGCAAAGTGGCCAAGGCAGAGAGAGGAATGGAGGCAAGCAGTCCAAGTTCTTACACCTGGAAAGAAAAGGCATAAGCTTTAGACATCATGCTTTACAGGCTCATGGCACAAAAACCTATTTTCAGAGAATACTGATGGGTGACTGGCTGCAGCACAAGAGCACAACTCTTGAGAAAAGCAAATGTTAGACGAGAGACTTGACCAGCCTGCCTCCAGACACTGCTCTTTTCATGGTTCACAGTAGGAGGATATACACGTCACATCTTCTAGGGGGTCTGCAAACAGAAGGTAAGGAAGGCTTTGGAGGATTGTTTTCACTCAGTATTAGGACATTTATTATGCAGTCAGAGCTTTTCAACCATTTCAGAATTAAAAATGGGTCCTGCATCCAGATGGGGTAAGTTTTGCATTCCTGTGTTTCCTCATCTCTTTCATCTCTGCCATTACTCTTCAGAGCAGGCTCAATTCCTTCTTACCTCTCTCATAGCCAGCTTTGCACACAACATTTCTTCTTCCACCTTGCATCTTTTTGTCTTCCTCGTCTTTTACTCTCAAGCTTCCCCTTCAACCCCAGCTTCCTTTCTGTCTCACCTCTCCTTCCCTCATCTCCCCCATCCTCTGCACAGTCCCCAGCTCTTGCTGCTGCTGCAAGACCAAGTGGTGCTGGAAAACGCCTGCCTCTGCCAGGGGAGGAGGTGGCAGGTTTAGGAGGGCTGGTGGGCCCTGGAGGGAATTGAAGCAATGACTCCTGCATGGCTGCCTGAGGGTGCAGAGAGACCCAGCACCATGGATCTGTCCTCCCTTTGCGTTTGGAAGATTTTTGGGAGTGATAGTGGGAGGAATTAATTCCTTAGGAAACATCTGTTGCCATATAATATTGGAATAGAGCTGCAAAAAGGGAAGCTCCTCACCTCAAAGTGTGTCAGTTTAAAAGCTGCCACTCCCAGTTTTTGCAGCAAAACAAAGAAGGTCTTGTTGGGGTAGTGGGCACCACTTCCCCTGCAGCTGGTGCTGGAGGTGGAATAGCTTTCCTTGCCAGTTGTGGGCTACTTCACAGATGTCCTTTTGTTCCCCTTTCACACTAGCCACAATTTCCTCTTAAACTTTAATCCTCTCTCCGTTTCTAATGTATGCAAATATATGCCAAAAATCAAGTCAGAGATACAAGACAGAGCAAGTTATTGGGGTGGGGGTGGGAGGGAGGGAGATGAGAAGGCAGTGGAATTTCTTTGTTAGTACAAATGTTTCAAGGATCAAAACTGTTTAGAAAAATATCTGAAAGAAAAGAGTGAAGCGCCTTTATTATCCATGCTAACCTGGGGGAACAGCTGAATTTTCTATGCTGCAGAGTTTACATGAAAAGGGCTCTCACAACAAGGAAGAAAACCTCTGCTTGTCCTACCCATATGCCGGGTTTCAGCCAATGTGCTGATGAAGAAGAGACTTTCTCACACCCAGGATTCCTCAGGATTCCCATTTTGGCTCCTCCTTGCCCCAGGCCAGCAGCGTGCCTCATGTCTCATGGCTGCTCAAAACACACGAGCAGCTGCTTGGAGGAACTAGCTAAGGACACAGATACACGTGGTCATCTCCACAAACAGATGAAGAGCATGGATAAATGGATAAAGCAAAAAAAAAAAATCCAAATTGAACAAAACAAAGCAAAAAAACCAAGCAAACAAATTAAAAAAGAAGTGTGAATTGCTACTCAAGTGGGAAAAACTTTCTGGTGGTGTGTCTGAGGGCCAGGCCAGTGACGTGGGAGCAGGTCAGGAGATGACAGACTGGTTCCATCCCTGACTGCCACTACCTTGAGTAGCTCATGCACCTCCTGACTTCCCAGAATGTAAAACAAGAATTTGGATGCTGGAAACTGTGAAGTACTTAAAGGTCTAGTCAGAAAAATTAGGAGATTTTTGTTTTATCAACCCTGAGGGAACAAAAAGGAAAACAATTATGTTGTATGTCCATTAACTTCCAGCTTTCCACCTTCTGAATGGAAAAAGTTTCCTAATGCCCCCAGTATCCCAGCCAAAATTACTGCCACTGTAAGTTGGGGGCAAACCAGGTGCATTGGAAGAATTTCTGTCTCCTCATCTTTCCGCAGTGCTTAGTTTTCCTCACAAACCAGAAATCTAAGATAACTGCTGAGATGTGAGGCTTTTGGAAAGGAACTTCCTATCCAGTTCACACACATCTACTACGTTCTTTGTCTCCTCATTTCCGTTCAATGACTCCCGCTTCCCTCTGTCCTCCTCACCTTCCTCTCGTCTCCTTCAGTTACTTCGGTTGTCCTCATCTCCACTTCTGCCAATATGTTCTACTGTTTTACTACCTACTAGAGTCTTTCTCTTGCCCTCAGTCCCTTAAGTCCTCCACATTTGTGAATATCACGTAAAAGAAAAAACGTGTGCAACCTAAGTTGTAATTTTGAAAACCTCAAGTAGTAACCTTTTGATAGAAAGGGATCTTTTGGCCCCAGAAACACTGGGTTCTACTAAAGAATATGGAAGAAGAAGGGGAGGTGGAAAGCCTGGTTTAAATTGGTTGCTGCTTGGTTCAAACTGGAAAACATACCTCAGAACATCTCTCTGAGTCCTTTGTGCAGAATTTTGCATGGCAGAGGAGCTCTGTATGAAATGATGCACACCTACATGGAGAAACGCATGTGTCCAAACAAGAAACACTGCTGTTGTGGTCTCACTGGGGGGTAGGTGTTACCCACTAGTTTCATCACATATCTTAGACAAAAGGCACAGACATACCTTGTGGATTCAAAACTAAAATGATGCTTTTAAAAAAACTACAGATGCAAAATATGCTTCAGAAAATGATAACCAAGGGAAAGGGTCCAAGTCTGACAGTGAATGCCAGATTTGGGGGGAAAACTGCCAGAAATCAGGAAAATAAGACCAAGACTTGTAATCTATTTCAAGGATATGTGTCTCTAAGTATTGATTTGCTGGTGTTTAAGACCTCTCCAATATCACACACTGTGTAACTTCTGATTTTGGATCACTCACTTGTTCTGAGTGACCTGTTTGTCAGATGGTTTTGGGGTAGACCAGAGTAGTAAGACAAGCACGGTTGCTGTTTTGGATGGTCCTGACTCCTGCCCTGATGTTCTTCTAACATTTTTAGGTGCTAATGGCAGTCTAAAGAATCATAATATTACCTGGTCTTATAGAAACCATCTTCACTCTATTCAGAGAGGAAAACTATGGATCCAAGACTTTCATAAAGAAGCCTAAAAAAGAGTTTACTAAAGGCTTGGTAGCTGCAAGGTCCACCTGAACTACCTTCACATAAAACCGCCATAAATAAAGCCAGGACCCAGCAAATAGATATTCTGATCTTCAAACTCACTTGTGACAGACTTCAAACTCTTGAGTGAGATTTCCGGTGCTTGGTCAAAAATCTTTGAGCTCAATTCTTCATTGCAAGACCAACTCCAGACCCTGGGGTTCCTGTCTAAAACCTAGGAAACAACTCTGAAGAAACAAAGGTATACGGAGAAGATACTGATGCTATATAGTCTTGAAGGGCAGACGAGCAGCTTCTAAGGTAGCTGTTGCATGAAGTTTAAGATCGGTTAACTGCATTCATTAGTGGTGCTCCTTGTTAGCCATGGATATGTTCTGCAGACCAGAGAGAGATGACTGCAAATGGACTTATGCGCACACATGGAGCAAGGTGTAGAGTTCAAGCTATAGGCGCAGTTACACATGTATGCCTGCTGTTCCAAAACTTCTGCCACTTGACCCACGCAGAATATTTTTAAACTTAATTTTTTGGCTGATAAGTATTTCAATTTTGTTTTTTGCTGAGAGAACCTCTTTTTTTATTTTATTTTTCAGCAGGAAGGCAAATCATCTTTGAATACTGCCAAATATAACAAACATCTACAGATGGGTTGGTCTGCAGCTGGAGGCTTTAACTTTGTAGTATTTATTTGAAATATCAAAGCCAGCAGAGCAAGGCTAAAACATAGTGGGCACAATTCACAGTGTTTTGGCTCTTGAGCAAATAGCAGTTGAACTTAGAGGTTGGGGTTTTTTTTTCCTGCTGAAATGGAATTTATGCAGATGTGCTTTGCACTAAATTCATTAACAATTACATCCTGGTGCGGTTTTCACATTTTTGTAAGGGATCTGCATAAGCACTAATTAGATCTAAAACAATGTTACTGTGCAAATTACAGTGCTGATTGTTCAAGTCGCCTTACATTCTGCATCTGCTTTGCGATGATGATAACATAGGTGCATGCGGTACAAATGCCAGCTTTTTATATTTAGTGGGAAGATTTATTTAAAAGATAGCATTGAACAGATAATGCTGCAGTTTAAATTTCTCAGAGCTGCTTTTAGGTAACATTGTAAAATAAAATAAATACTAATGCTAATAAGTTGCACAAACTAATTGCCATTTCATTAGTCAAGAGTGATCTTCTCTGAGGCACATCCACATTCCATTTGGCAACATGTACCAATTGGGTATAGCTAAATAAAAGCAGTGCTTTGCAAAGACTGCATTCTCACTTGAATGAGGAAAGGAGGAGAGAGAATCTCTCAAATCTATTGCTTCAAACCATGGAAATTAAATCATTGACTCACTTATTCAACTTCAGTTCCAAATAACACGTAATGATGGAAGGTCACTGGGAATGTAATCTATTTTTAAGGAAACACTAGTACTTGAGTATCTTGATTCCCACTCTGTCTTTAATGCCCCAAAGTGTGATAAGCCAGCATCAAGCTTTAAAACCACTTTAAAGACAAATTCAGTCATGGTACTGCTCTCCTTATTAATTTTAATGTGAGTTGAAAAAGTGGTGTGATAGGATGGGGTCCGAGATATCACAATGACATTCATATATGCGATGAATGATACTGTCGGCCCAAATACATTTTCAGAAGGACTCATCCATAAAGATGTTCTTGCTTCCCAACGAGTCATACCTTCACTCAGGATACTAATCAAGCACATAGACATGCTGGCAGTGTCCCGGTATGCACATCTCCCCCAGCCTTGCCATGGGTGGAAGCAGTGCCAAGAGACCAGTGTATGTGCATGAAAGCAAGGCCACCATACTCACACTGAGTGCCTTAATCATAATTTTCAGGGAAAACAACTGTTCTCCCCCTATCAGCTGAAGCCTTTGGGAAGGGCAGGGTAATCTGCAAGAAATTTTCCAGTTTAGCTCCCTTATCAAAGAGGCTAGGAGGAAACTATGTTTTAGGGGAAGAAAGGGTTTCTCAGCACAGCTACTAGAGCATGAAAGATGTCTCTTCTCACTGGGCTCTCTACAGCTGTGAAGGGAAAGTAGGGTAAATGGAAAACACAAGGTCTTAGTTTTTCTGGTAAATACTGGAGGAATATCAGCAGCCCAAGAGAACCACCTGCAGGGATTGAGACAGGAGTTTAGCTGTCTTTCCCTAGGAAAGCCACATGCTAGAAGTAGCCCATCTACTAAAGCCTAACCATTTTCCTGGTTCCCCATTTACTTCTGCTTAAGCATTTCTGTTCATCAATCCCCTACAGCTCTTCTTGAACAAAACAACTTAATTTTCATCTAACTTGTAAATTCATGCACATCGTATAAAGAATGATAGAGTAGATGAGAACTCTTCTGCCTCAAAAAGAAGGGGAGATTACAAGAATCTAAAAAAATGAGTTGCGTAAAGAGGGTGAATACGGATGGATTCTTTATTGCATCTTCTGACACAAGAACTACACTGTCAGATGGCAGATCCAAAGTACATGAAAGAAGACTCACCACCTTCCCACACAGGATGTGGTTTAGCTAGAGATGGTCTGCCACAAGAGGCTGAAAGTTTATATAGGCTGAAGAAGCAACTGGAAAAATTTGCTGAAGAAAAGAAAATCCACTGAGGACAGTTAAACACCAAGACACCAGCTCTGGTTCAGGTCACTGAGTTGCAGATAGCTGGAGGCTGGGGGGCTGTTATGAGGGGATGTTTCACTACATGCTTCTCTTGCTTTTACAGTCTTCCCACAACATATTTTGGTCACTGCTCAGTGCAGAATATGTGACTAGATGGATGCCTGATCTGACACAGCGTGGCTCTTCTCATGTCCTTCATACCCTCTGTTCATACCATTGAACTTGCACTACGGAACTTCAGCTACTGAACTTCAAACACTTACTGCACATAGTGACTTCTGTCTCACCTCTACGGACAAGTACTTGATGCATAAAAAGCAACGTTAGCTTATTCCAAATACTTCTGTTAGGTACATTGCTCAGCAGCTATTCTCTGCTATGTTTCCCTTATGGCAATGGAGAAAGGGAAGGTCCTGCCCTGGACACCAAGTTGGGTAGGGTTCTGGAGTGCAGATCTAATGAAGAGACCTCAGGGGAGTACCTCCCTCTTCATTGATCAGAAAGTCTTGGGAGCCTGTCCTTATCAAATTAAAGTTAATAGTCATGAACAGCTTTCTGTCTTATAATCCCAACTGTCTTAAATGCCTAAATCCTGCAGACTTTCATGAGCGGGGCTATCAACATTGCTAATCTGTTTTGGGTTTAAGCTCTGCAGTCACTCCCATGGAAATCTTATATGCATGTTTGAAATAAAAAAGGAAGTTGCAATAATATTTAAAGTAAAATTAAATATAGTAGTATACTTAAACAGTAGGCACTTTTCTGCTTTTATAAATGCACATTAATCTCCCAAATTTAATTAAGCCAATCTAAGGACATGATGAAAGGGTTCTTTAGCATAAAATTCCTTGAAGTTTCTAGAAAAGAGTGAGGTATATAACTCTGCATAAGGGAATCCCACAAGATTTCTCTGTGCTGAAATTAAAGTGCAAGCGCTTACCTCAAGGATGCTATTTCCATCATCTCCAGGATATTATTAGCTTCTACAGCACATGCCGCTATGGGTTACACTGCATTGCCCACACAGGCCGAAAGGACAGAGAAAGACAGAGAAGCCAAATAAGCTGTAGGAATCTGTTGAAGTAAAGGCTGGGTATGTGCATCATCGTCTCTCTCTACCCATGCACTGGAGGACATTTTTGCTGTGTGGTCTCACCTCCTACCTTAAACACAAGCCAGCTATTCTTTCCTTCTTTTCACAATTTACACCAGGTCAGCTCTAGCAGAGGTGGGAGCCAAATCCTGGTTTCTCACATGGCACATTTAGCCACTTTTTTGAGCTCTGAGACTCCAGCAGCTGCTTTCCTTTAATCAAGAGGAGACTTGGGAGTCTGGTTCTCCAGAAAGTTATTGATGCATTGCCAAATACTTACGGAATCTATCACTTAATTCTCTGTCAGATTCTCTTCAGTAGCTGGCTTACATAAAATACATTAGTTGCTTCCCTAAGTAGTATTTATCTGATAACTGAAAGTTTGTGTTTTAAATCTGCATGATGACACGAGCTCTTGTCTTCTTTTTGGTTTTCCTTTTTTTAAACCCTCCTGCTTACATAATGAAATAGCATCCTTCACACAATTTTTGCCACTAACCCCATGCAAATCTATGAATTGGCTAGGTGGGGAGGAGAACTGAAGCCGGTTGCAGTTTTGGTCTTTTGTCACATGTTTCAACTGCTGGTGTCACACTTTGACAAACCTGAAAGGTGAGAAGCAGATTCCTTCCTGCTACATGGGGCACATTTATGCTCAGAGTCTCCAGCCATTACTCCTGACTTGGTGTAGGTAAAACATACAGATTTCTGGAGAATTATCCTAGCTCAGGAAATCTTCTTGAGACCTAATTGTTGTAACAGCATCGGGGTGCTTTCACCAGCTCCCTGGAAAAATCCAGCTATTACCATCAAGCAGTGACAGTGTGCACATATTGCAAGGTGGCAGAACTCTTGTGTCATGAATGTAATACAGAAACATTTGCCTCCAGCTCAGACACATTCTGTCAGAGCATCCTCGATGCATCTCTCCCGAGGAGTCAGATCTGACACTTGGGATGGCTGGCTGTCTACTCATCCACCCACTTCTTCTCAGGGTTTCTCCTTGCCTAGCAGGAGTGGGTACAGGGTTCACTGAGAACCCTGAAAGTAGGCTATTAAGTGACCTAGATTATTGCAGGGGGGTTCTATTTCTGTGCTTCTCTGCCTATGTGCTTATGTTAGTTGCTTTGTCTCTAGAGCAGCCTCTACCCAGCAGGAAATCTGGTAGGGGGAGTGGAAGATGTATTAGGGAGAGCAGCAGACTGTCGAGAGAGAGGAGAGAAGATGATGGTGAATAAAAATAATGGACCAGAGGAATAACTGGAATACAAAAAATGCAGTTGAAATCCTTTCTTATGTTTGTGGCTTAACATGTGTCAGTTGGCACATTAACAGTAGCATATGGGTTGCTCTGATGTGAGTTACTGCATACAGTATGTTATGTTCAGGCCTAAAATGTGTAATTCTTTTGGATTAGTGTTGGCAGATTTCAGTGTGCAGCGTACAGTAAATGTTCATAAATTTAATATATTTATAAGCTTTTCTGTGGAGCTCATTGCCGTCTGATCTGAGATCCTCCCAAGTAGCATTGCAGAGCACAACACTGGTAACTGGAAACTCCTTTATCGAGGTAGGGGATGCCACAGGGAGTCTGCTGCAGGGCTGAGGGCACAGCCCACACCATCTCCCAAGTCCTAGACAGGTGACCTAAACCACTTGATGTCTTTTCTTGAGGTTCCTACAGGGAAACCCCCATGCCACTGAAGAAAACATAGGTTTGCTGGTAAGCTGGTGGCAGGTAACGTAGATTTAGTGCTTTCCGCCATGCCCTTCCTCTGGGTACTACAGTTGAAACCAAGTACCTTCCAAATAACTTCCTTGCAGCTCATCTCGCCATTCCTACAAACCCAGTCTGACCACAGAGGATGTTGTCTGAAAGTGTCATTTTTTAATGGAGCACATCAACAAATAAGCAGCCTCCACATGAGCTCTGTCCTACACGGCAGGAGTCAGTGTTTCTCCAGAAATGAAGTGTCCAGGTTAGATCTTGCTTCCTGGCTCCCACCCCACTGAGGGGTGGTGAGTGGCAGGGCGAGGGTACAGTCACCTGCCCCAACCCATCCTGAGGTTGAGTAAGGTCTCAAAGAAAGAAACAGCAGTGTTCCAGTACCTAATGCTTTTGAAATAAAGGCAAATAATGTATCTCTTCAAAGCTGATTTCAGTGGAGTCTCTCTTTTCATACCTTTCCCTGATACTATTGCTAACCCAATGCTTTCGGTGAAGCGGGAAAGCTCTGTTTGTGGCCAGTTCCCAGAGGTCTTTGTCACATCAGCAGAAGGCTGAAGTATCATCAGGAGAACAAAATCCTTGGCAGGGAATATCTTGAAAGCATAACACCATTGCTCAGCACTGCAAAATGTTTGTTCATTTGGCTGGGGCAAGGAATATTTCCTCGAAATGTGCATGATGTTTTTTTCAGTCTCTTGACAAATTGGTCAAATTGACTTCTGTGCTTGGAAAAACCATATGACTCCACATTGAGCTGGCTACTAGTAGGGACTGACACAAGAAACTTCGTGTTTCTTGTTTCAATGTGTACCATTGCATCATGGTACTTCCAGCATTTTATGACAACGAGTGACAACCAGAGACAAAATAAGACCAACCAGTGGAAAAAAGGCTGGAAATAATTTTTATCAGCAAGAAAATGCAACCAAACAATGAAAAGCAACCACACAAATCTCCATGAAAATCTAAAATCAAGTGTTTTGCCCTGGCTTCAGGCCATAGTCCAGCCTCTCTAAGAGCTGCCTTGATGGATTTGAGCTCCCTGTGTCACACGGGAGACCTGGAAGGTTTTCCCACCCTGCCCTGGTGCCAGGCACCTAAGTCCAGAACAGCTGGAGGCTGAGGAGCATAAGCAGAGGGAAATAAATGGGAAATCTGCAGAGGCATCTCTCCAGATCATCTCCACTGCTGGGGATCCTCCCAACAGGGGCTGCAACTGGCACCCACCTGCTAAGGGTGGCCCAGGTTAGGCGGGATGTTGATCTGCCCATTGGGCATCTGCCTATTTCCAAGATCCCCAGGACTAAGAGCAGGCCAACACTCAGCGTCTGCAGCTGCACCTATGGAACAAGCACAGCCCTGAGGCAGTGCAGTAAGTATACAAGACAAAAAGAAAACCAAAACTAATTGGTTTCTGAAAACTGGGGGGAAAATGCTGTGTGAGATCAATATTTTCAGTACTGATTTGAATCCTGTACATCAGATATGGAGATGTCAGTGGAGAAAATTATGCAGTTCAACAGCCTGCTTGCTTTCCACTGTACTTTGGGGTTTTGCAGTTTGCTTACTTTTCTTTACAGTGATGAAATGCATACTTTATATCTTTCCTTCCTGAAGCCCACTTGTACCTGTTCAACCTCAAAGCCTCACTGTGACTGCCGCACCAGCTCTGAAGACAGATTTCTCAGTTTTGGTTGTTATCTTTGCCTTTGTTTTAGGGTTCATTGGTTTTGGATTGGTTTTTTGTTTTTTTTAAGTACTGGCAATGAGATTTTAACAATGAAAACTCAGGTTTTCTTGAGGTTCTTTTAAGAAGGAAAAATGCGGGTTTTTTTGCTTTGTTTTTGTTTTTTATTACTAGTAGGAAATTAAAACTACTTATCCATAACAGATAAGACAGGCAAATAAGCAACCAATAACTGACATAAATAGTGTTGACAAGGACCAGTTTTAAATCCATGGCCCACCAGCTAGGTCTCACTCCCCTTTAAACATGAAACAAACTACAGTATCTCCAAGGAAGTGGGTGCTGGCAAAGTGAGATGGAAGGGAAGAAGAAACATTACTCCCAAAGAGCCAAGTGCTACTGAAAGAATAAGGTGTTTCTGCAGAGCATGTTCTGCATAACAAGGCATAAGATGGCTTTATTAAGCAAGGAGTGAACTCCAGCTTTCCTTCTTCCTCAGAGGAAGGGAGAGGCAGGGCATAGCAAAGGTGACTGTGAAAACCAGGGAAGCATGTCTGTGGGGCAGCTCATCCCTGCCTGGAAGAAGGAACTACGTTGACCCCCCTGGGCTGAGGAAGCTTTTGTTCATTATTCTTTTTGTTTGCTTTGCCTAGTTTGGTTCTTCCCCAGGCAAATATACCTTCCTGCCTGTTGACGTGATTTGTTCCTGCTTGGTTATCTCCTTATCCAACACCCACAGTATCCTTAGGAGTGGGTGAAAGCTGCTGGGCATGGAGGAACCAGCTCCAGCACCCTTTTAGGAGCCAAGATGCGCACAGCTACCTGGAAATGGACAGCCCTTGCTTTCTGAGAGTTAGTCTTGCTGCTGTTCATCCCTTTGTAGATTTAAATAATACTAGTTAGCTCCTGACAGTCACCCGAAGCAGCATAGCGTATTTCTAGTGGAACTGCGAGCATAATGAGTTGGCACCTGTTCTCATTACCTAGTTTTCACCTTACCTCCAGCATAAGGCTTCACTTGCTCCCCTCTGATGTTATTTGCTAAGCTCACCTCTTCCATCACAGAATCATGGAATCATAAAATGCTTTGGGTTGGAAGGGACCTTAAAGATCATCCAGTTCCAAGGCCCCTGCAATGGGCAGGGACACCTTCCACTACACCAGGTTGCTCAAAGCCCCATCCAGCCTGGCCTTGAACAGTGCCAGGGATGGGGCAGCTGCAGCTTCTCTGGGCAACCTGTTCTCACTGGATTAGAATATGAAACTTATCCAGGCATGGACTGAGCTCACTAGGCACAGGGCTGGCACATGCTACCACATTGGAGCTACAGCACTAGGCACCCTTGAACTTGACCCCTTTAGCTCCAGGAAGAAGCTGTGAAGATGGCACCCAAAAGCCTCTGCACATCTACAAAATCACTCTTCAAGAGGTGTTAAGTAAAAGAATGACATGCAATGCTGACAACTGAGGTCTACTCTCACATTCACTCAAGTGCGCCGGAAGGGTTCTTCTCGTTTCTTGTAGTTGCACCACTTCCTCAGTCTGACATATAAGTTCACAATGCGACACAGGATGAAAACACTCCCAGTGACACCAAACCTAGAACAGATCAGATAAACTGCTGGTGGCTCTGCAGTACACTCCAGTAACCATACATACGTAACTGAGGCTAAACATCAAAGATTTGATAAACCTGAGAAGAATCTGCAACTGCTCACAGGCTTCGAAGGCCTAATTTTTGAGGGAAATACTAAAGAAAAAAGAAGAAAACTGCTATGTGTCAATCAAATTTAGGGCACAAACCTGCTAATGTTTGAAAACTGTATGGGTAAGAGAAAAAGGAAATGGGGAGCTTGACTCAGCAACCTAGATCGGGCAAAACGCTCAAAATGGAATAATCAACCACTTGCAGTAGGAGGGATGGAAAGGGATGAGAGGGTTTGATACATCTTTCTGGCTCTATTTTATTACTCAAATAGTAGAAAATCAAATTTTGTTATTGCTAAAGTAGCTATTTGAATTATAATGTTCTGTTCCCATTACTTCTGGCTTTTCAGAAGTTTTCTCTCTGGACTGAAACTTGTGCTGAGCATTAAACCAAAGAAATGTGTTTGTTTGAAAACCTGAGCAAACCCTCTTTTTTTCAGTCAAGAGAATGGAGTAAAATGGGCACTTTTGCTGGTACACATATACATGCACCCATTCTGAAAGCAGTTGAAATGTCAAGTTAAAAGGTCTTCTGATGTGCAAACATAGCAGCATTTTCATGCATGTGCGTGTGTCTGTAGACAGGAGAAAGTGCTGTGTGCCTGCTTAAAGATCCCAGGTGTCACACCAGGTATACTTGCAGGGCGTTAAAATGTTGCCAGGAGATGTGTGTGGGTATATTGTGGAAAAAAGAGAAACCATTTTTATGGGATGATTTCCCATATGTAGGGGAATGGGTAGCACTGGCACAGAAGACTTGAGTGTCAGATGAGGCTCATGAAGCACATGTATGTTCAGAGGCATATGGGCACATTCACAGAGCAGAGTAAGTGTTTGTGGTTGAGGATACAGAATGTATAGCTATTGCTTACGGTATCATGGTCTCAGGATTTTAGCCTTTAAGAACTTAGGCAGGGCTTTTTTGTTTTTGTTTTCCCTTTCCCTTAAGAGAAGGGAATAAACTTGGGTCAATTTGTGATGAGGTAAGGGAACAGATTAAGTTTGCAGTGGGTTGTCTCTCCCCTCCTTTTCTCCTGAATGGCATAAAAAGGAGCCTCCATATTCCTCTCCCACATGCTGTCCTGAATTTCTCTCCTTTCCTCAACACTTAACTTTTTCTTGGAATGCCTTTACGTGCCAGATGACAGTGAGTTTCTGTGCTAATTGCTTTATTCTTCAATAAGGACATTTACTATACCAAACTCCTACAATACTTACGTGTAAATTAGAATTTGGCCTTGGAACAGCCCTCTTTCAACAATTTAAAAGCTTTCTTGAATGGATAGCTTTATAGACTGAAAAGGCTTGGCCTTGGATAGATTTTTTTTTTGCCTTTTCTTTCTTCTTTTCAGCATTACTGGCCTTATGTGCCCTTAGCAGCCAAGAGAAGACTAACGAGTCTCACCAAACTGCTTTTGTTTATTAATAAATCTGCGTTCAGATCTATTCCACAACACAGAATTACGGAGCCCCGTGTACAAATTCCCTTCTCTAAATAACAGCGGTCTTCAAATGCATAAGCTGAAATTTTAGTCAAATGTTTATCAACCTGTGAGCTATGCTGAACAGGGTTGCAGCTGCATGGCGAGCACTGAGAGCCACGGGGAGTAAAAGAGGAACTTACCACTTAGTCCTTTTTGCCCAGAGAAGAAATGATAATTTTAGTTATACTTTGCTCGCTTGCAACAATAAAAACAAAACGAAGCCACAGAAGAAAACTGTCATGTTACACCCCTTCCATCTGGCCTGTGCTGCACACCCACATATCCCGTCATTCTACAAATTAATCTTTCACACATTTTTTAACAAAAAAAAAAAGTGTTAATGTTATAGAAGAGAAAATAAGGTAAACAGAGAGCTGTGTAAAAATACATTAACATTAAAATATGGTGGCAGTTATGGATTTTCTTAATTGAATAGGAGAGTAAATATTCACATCAAATCAATGCCAATGGCATGCAAATTAAAGCTACATTAGGGCAGCCTTGATATAGGCATTACCATTTTTGACACTTCTGTGATTTAAAATAATGTGCAGACTTTGTTCGTTAATTTTTTCCTCCCTTCTTTATGTTATTTTTGAGTGGGTAATTTGCCATTACAGAGCAAAATCCTTCTCCTGTGCCCTCTGATGTTACACTACCTCGTTTTCTTCTCCTGCCAGGAAGGCTTTGTGAACACTGGCTCAGTTTAATCTAGGGTTAATACTGAAGCCCCCCATCTGTGGCAGGACAGACCTCTGTGAGCAGCTGCCTTCAGGTCGTAGCTGGCCCCAGCACACAGCCAGACAACCTGTTGAAAGAGTGCGAGGAAAGGTGCCTGGTTCACCACACCCGGTCCTATAGGCATCCCCCTCTCCTGTTCTGTACCTACATCTCTTCAGGTCTATCTTCCACCTTCCATTCAAAAAATGCTTTAAAAAAAAAGAGAACAAAAGAGAGTGCCCCAGCACCCCAAGGAGGAGAAACCTGGCAGGGGCTCTTAGAAGCTTTATGGCTCCAGAGGTGAAAGTAGGAGGTATGAAACTCACTGCTTGGCATAAAAAAGAACTCCACTGTGCAGGAAAGTGGGACTGATGAACCTATATGGGACAGAGATGAAGGAGTACAGAGTCGATGTGATGCCAGCAGCTGGTGAGTAGAAGTTGTATCATAGTGTGGTTTATGCAGATATTTCCTCCTGGACGACCAGAGGGAAGTTCAACCCCTACCCTGTGTGGCAGCAGCACTGTCATACATGTGCAGCCTGTGGTCCTGTAGCACTTTGTTTTCTTTGGAAGCATTTTTCAGTCCTGGCACTTTTTCAGTCCTCATCAATCACTAATGCTTCTGCATGCTGTCTCCAGATTTTATGAAGATGGTCCACAATTACACCAGCGTGCCCACAAGAAGAAGCTACATGCACAGGCAAGCTAACACAGCGAGAGCCAGCTAGCGCCTTGAAGTCCTCTCCTCACAGGACTGAAGAGTGGTCAGATGGCCTGGAGAAAGCAATTGCAGGAAGAAAACAAGAAGCAACACTATATCCCCAATTTCACTGTTCACCCCCTTTCATACAGACTAAGGAGGCGACGCCAGCTTCTTCTATAGTGCACATACACAGCTAAAAGCTCTAAAGCTTAACAAAGAATTGATGGAAAGAAAACTTTGAATTTTTCTAAACACAAAGTCCTAATAAAACAGAGTCTGTACTGGAACTCGTGCATCCGAAACCTACACAAAGCTAAGAGCCAGCGTTCAGATTTTTTTTCTGCTTGCTGTTCAATACAATCTGGGAAAATCAGGTACAAATTAATTGCAGGATCACACTACAAGTGTTAGCTGGAGGTTGCTCATCAGGGTCTGCACAAAAGGTAAGAAGGGCTCTTGGCTGCAGCAAGAATAGCAAAACTGCCACAGCTTAGCAGGTTTTAGCAAAAAGAGAGTCTGTGAACCTCTGCTTTGGAGGGCAGCATGCTAAATTGGGTGACCAGCAATATTAGGACAGATGAATCTGTGAGGAGACTTTTATCCTTTGTTCTGGTGAGCCCTGTCTCATTCACCAAGGCTGATGTGACTGGGGAAAGGGGTGATAGGGGCTGTAGAGGTCTGTGAATATGTTTTCAGTTTCAGTGAGCACCTTGCACCAAAGCAAGGAGTTCAGAAGATGCTCTCGAGGTTTCCCACGGGCACTGAAGACTATGTTTCTATACATTAACTGATTTCTTTCCCTTTACTGCTCAATTTCTTCTAGTCTCAGCTTTGCCTTAGACTCCCATTCTCCTTTTCTTTCTCCTCAAGTCTTCTTCTCACCTCCTTCCCTTGTCTTTTTCTCCCTCTTTTGTATTTTTTTTAATTCCCTATGCATTCCTAGGTGGGTGGGGGTGTTTTGGGGCTTTTCTTTCTCTGTTACTGAGAAATGAGGGGATTTCAAAGTTAGGAAGCCAGGATACTGAGTTGTTATGGCTGCCTGGCACCTATTTACTGCCTGGGAAAAAAAAAACCACCTCACAGCACATCTCTGCTTTTTAATCTTAAGAGCTGACATGTTAAATGCCAACTGCAAAGGCGGTTGGCTGTAATAGTTAATGTTTGTGCAACACTTCATATATCTAACCATTGTATCCGATCTTCACCACCAGAAACAGGCAGAGCTGCTGCCACTGCCACCCAGACGCTCTCTGAGCGTGATGATTAATGAGCTCACAGCCCTATTTTGCTGTTGAAGTTAATGTTGCTTCCTGAGGGCAACACGCCTGATGAGAGAATTTGCAGCAGTCCATACGCTATATTGATTCAAAATGCCACTGTATGTTTTAATTAGCTTTTAACCATTAAAAAGTGGAGCTGGAAATTAAAATGGCACATATGCTTATGTAGCACATATCTGCACCAAGAAGGTGAGCATTAGACCCAGTTATCTACCTGTACGCTGAACCGCCACTGGCAGATAAAACCCATCTTTGTGGCAGTTAATACATTTCCATGGCTTTTCCTTTTGTTAGCTTTATGAGAAATATCCACTTACATCTATTTTCAAGCCTTGAGGAATGTATTTTTTCACCCACCCACGCCATCTTTTGAGAGTTCTAACATGCTAGAAACTTTAATTTTGCAGAGTTGTGATTTAGGAGCTAACGTGAGGGAACGGGTTCTGTTGAGAAAGTGGTGTGCTGGGATGAAAGGCTGCACCATGACCCCTCCTTTGCACCACCAAACACTTTCTATCAAATCATTGATACAGTGCTCATTATTTCCTAACCTGTATTGTACTTATCTGTCAACATCTGAATTGCAAAGGTCTGGCTGAAGCAATCTCCTGATCAGTAGCAGTCATTTTTGAGAACTCATGGAGGACAAGGTGGGTATTTCATCCTTCAAAGAGGATGAAAAAAGAAATATGGGCCAGTTATCAAACTCGATTTCTCAGAAAATACAGGAACAAATAATTAAACACTTCAAAACTACTAAAAGACAACAAGGAGATGGGCATCAGTCCACACTGATTTATCACAAATGAAGCATGTTAAACAAATACAGTTCCAGTCTGAGACAGGTTAAGAGGCCTTGAAAGAAGGGGAGGTAATCAAAACTATGTCTTGCCTCCAGCCAGACTGTTTACCTTGCCCTACCTGAGGCTCTTGTGACCAAACCAAGGAACATGTCTAAGACCAAACTAACCGGTGGTGGCTGAAAAGCCATACGCAAGGGATCACTACTAAAAATTCACTGCCAAACTGAAGGGCTATGCTGAGTCCAGTTCTCTAGGTAGCCAAATTTGATACAATTCATTTATTTCATTGATGATACAGATAAATAGATTAAAACTACAACCGTTAAACTTTCAAACGACATCAGCTTGGAATGAACTGCAAGTACACTAGAGGAAAGATTACAATTCAAAATGGTTCTGGAAGACTGGAAAATGGTCTGAAAAGGCTTGGGGCATGGCAGATTGGATGAAAACAAAATTTTCTGCTTCAGAAGGAGCTGTGTAAGTGCAAGATCCACAGCCAGGGCATGGGCAAGAAGGATGTGAACCAACTAGAGGATGAAAGACCTATAAAGGAACATGTAGGTTTGCTTAATCTAAAGAAGACAAGGTATGATGGCTGGCCTTCAGTACACAAGCTATTAGGGTACAAAAGAAATAAACTCTTCTGCATGGCCACTCTGGGTAGGACAAGAAATAACAAGCTTCTTACAATAATACTTGCAAAAGACACCCGGAAAAACATATGTCTGTAAAGCCTTATGGAGCAGTGGGAAGGATTGCCTTTGCAGACAGTGAGGTATCCTTCACTGGAGATTTCTGAGAACAGCACAGATCAGCTTTTTTCAGAAACAGCCCAGATACAGATGATCCTGACAGCGATCCAGGCAGGCAGATGAACTAAGTGATCTCTTGAAATTCATTCAATCTCACTTGTTTTTAATTTCTGTGTTACCCACAGGAAGTACAGAACTACTTTGTGCCTCAACTCCACTGTGAAACTCCAACTTCTGTGAAACAGAAGTATCAGGGGCCAAATTAAACAAATCAATGAAAATTACTTGCATTGAGCTTGGCTGTCTCAAATTGGTTAATCACTTGGGGTTTGCAACTCATACAATTTATCATCTGTGCCTGCTTTATCACTAAAACCAGATATTTGCCACTTACAGTGTGGAGAAAATCAGATATTGATGTCATGACTGAACGCTTTTAAATGCATTTAAAGCTTTACAGACTAGTTATAATGTATATTTAAAGTTCTTGAAACCAGCAAAAGATCAGATTGAGGAAGGAGAGAAAGATGGTAGAACAGTGACACTGTGCAAGTTAGTTTAAATAAAGAATCTTATCAAATCCACTGACTAGTTGTTCACATCTGTCCAAATATAACTTATGCCATATGTCCTACTATATAAGTCAGCTTGGAGGCAGGACACTTCCCTAAGCAATTCACTTCCTGAGTCTGCTCTATCTTCTGGAGAATAGAGAGGGGGGAAAAAATGATACATCACTGAAAAATCTGAGAAACAAACAAAATAACCTTCTAAAAGCCTCTGGGAAATAAAAATCTTTTCTCTACCTTAACCGTATGGTTAGCTGAATCTTTTGTCTTCTCCTGTATTAGGAAGAGTAATCATAGAGATGCTGTTCTTACCATAAACTGCCTTTGAGGAAACCAGATGCCTCAGTTTTACTTCATCTTTTCAACCTGCCAAAGTGGTAAATATTCTCTTGCCAGTCACCTCACTGACCGTCCTCCCATGATGAATCACAGCTTACAGCTGCAGCTTCTCTGGTCAGACTCCCAGGTACGGACAGTCAATCCCTCTACCATTTATGGGTCTGCAGGGACTTTGGCGCTACCCTCAGCAGCAGGCAGGGGAGAAGGACCGGCCCTGCCCAGACATGGTTCTTTCCAGCAAAATGCATCCCAATGGGAGCTTTCAGCTGGTAGTGTCGGATAAAAATATCGGCATCAAAATCCTGTTTCAGATACCAGAAGCCTCCTTATGGCTCTAAGAGTTTAATTTTCATTTAAACATCAATAAATAGAGGCATAAGGGTTTAAGATGAATTATGTAAGCCCGTTAGCCATAGCCATTACATTCTGCCACAAAAATGAGCTGCTGTTCTCACTTTGTTTTATGGGCTCACTGTAGCCTGTTGTTATTGTAGCTGACAAATAAAAACCAGCAAACCATGCAAATGAAAATATAATCTTTTATGCTTTCATAGTCTTAGGATAAACTGGTATGTGCAGTTTTAGAGGAGGGGTTTTTCTGCAGTCTGTAGTGTTATGCCCTGTCCTGGGAGGCTCTAAAAGTGGAGAGCAGCAGTGGCTTCTCCTTGAAGACCCCTCGGTTAGCTGCTCTCCTGTCTCCAGCTGCAGCACTGTCACAAGCTCACAGGCAAGGAAATACACAATAGCTTCCTGAAGGCATGAAGAAAGGGTGGATTACAGGTCCTTTCATAAAACTGGAAAGTTCCCTTGCTTCAAGAATAATAGATTTTCCACCTAACTTCTCTCCAGCCTCCCCTTTTCCTGACAGGAGCACACACCCCGTGATTTGCTCTAAGCTGTGTGTTTCCTGAGGGTCTGAAACCCAGCAAACATGCCAAGACAGAAAGCCATACGAAGTAATCGTGACAGGGAACAGCAGCTGAAGCCGAGTGGTAAAAGCATACGACTCTGCACAGAAATACCTGGGACAAAATGTGCACCAGCACATGGAGGGAGGGAAAAAGAAGAGCCAAGAGGGAACAAAGTCAGGAACAGGGTCTTATTCATGCAATGTGAAAAACAGGACTGCAGGCATGGATTAATGCACTTTCAAGCTAATTACAGCAGAGCACATCAACTATATTGATGGCAGAATATTGAGAATATGAGCCCGTGGACTAGCATATAACATTTAGCCCATAACTTTTCCACCCAGAACTGAAATTCAAAGATTGTCTTCTTCACCTTTGTAATGTCTTGTCTCTTTTGTCTGTCTCGGTTTATTTTCGTAGTCACATTCACTGGTGATAACATTTTATATTTTGTGCTTCCTAGTGGGAGCTATGCTGGATGCTGACACCCACTCTTGTGCAGAGATTTTTGCATATTTTTTTTTCTTCCACCCGTTTTACACAAGATGGTAACATATGGCCTGGGGTGATTAAATGATTTAGTGAATGAACTGAGCAGAAAGAGCAGGCTGATTGGAAGAAGACAGCTTCTGTTTAGGCATAATGTCTTTGTAATATGTAATGATAGGAAAGAAATTACAGAAAAAGAATAAGAATTTAATTGGGTTTTTGTTAAATATTGTATTTTTCAGGTCTGCTTTAAACGTAGTGAAATAATAGTATAGCGGCGGCTAATACTTATTTTGTTTCTATAGCATATCCTTGTAGAAGGGGCACCCCCCAAATGTACAGAGATGCGTACACCCACACACAGCATGGAAAGAGAGAAAAATTCAGCAAATGGTTTTGTAAAACTAAGTTGTCACTTTATTTATTAATTTCTGAGCATGGCAATCCTGCAGAGCTCGGTGCTGGCCACCACACTGCCTGAAAAGGCTTCATACATCCCAGCTTTCTCAGAATTTCTCCGACTGCAACACCCAGTCACATCAATGTGACCTCAGCAGGACCCAGAGAAGGTTTCGTGGAAGAAAGGTCATTTGGGTATCTTCTGAGCAGTCCCACCCAATACACCTCTGCCACTGCAGGGGCTCAGGGCACAAATTAACAACCACTCTGGCTCTCTTCCTTTCAGGGCATCATGACCTGTGCCTCTTATCTTTTTGAAATCTAGGTTTTGCATTTATAATATGCATTTGGGGATATACTTATGTGATCTCATGCACATAGCGTAGGTCATGGTAGTCCAGGGTTGAGAGAGAGCAGACTCCAGCAGGCAGGTGCTCCTAGGCTAGAAATTAGAAGCCAATTCCTCTGTATCCAAAACAAGCAATCTTTTGACAGAAAACATTTCTATCCCAGTTTCAGTGACAGTGTGCACATCATTAATACTCAACAAACAAATCCAACTGAATTCTGTCTCACGCTTCCACCCATGAGGCCAGTTCCATTCTTTATCATCAAATTTTTACACAGAGCCTTGAAATTGTTTTAGGACATCACAAAGAAATCACTGATCTCAGCAACTATCCCTGTGTGAAGAAGAAAATGTATCTTAAAGCTAGAAAAATCTCTGCTCTGGAAAAGGACAGCTGTACCCAAAGACAGTGTGCCAGTGCTGCCTGTCCTCAGCTTGTGGCATGAATGCTAGCAGCCACCTTGGTGATAAACCTTGGGGCCTGGAGTTTCTTCTCCTTTATGCAATAGTATTTGAGAGGAGAGAGAAAATTTTGGCCCATGTGCTAAGAAAAGCTCTTCACTGAGCACATCCTGGTGGCTTACCCAGCATAGCTTGGGCTGATAAGAATTACTGATCCAGTCAGACTCTGGCACAATAAGATGCACATTTAGCCAATTCATGCAAAGGCTGTATTATATTATCTTGGCACTTCCTCAGCACTGGTTCCCCAGAGAGAAAACTCAGTTCCATGGTGACATCAGCTGAACCTCAAGTGTGATGGCAGCTCCAGAAACTATTTATCTTTTAATTTTTCTGAAAACCAGACTGCCATTAATTAAATTTCACTACAATTAGAAAAAAATACATAAAAATTTTTTAAAAAAATAAATAAAAAATCAAGAGTGCCATGATCACAAGTCCTAATTTTCACATCTCTGGGATACATAACCCTGGAGGTATTTACTGTTGTACCTCCAGTCCTATGAGTCAAAGCATTCTGGGAGAGTGTTAATTTACCAAGGGGGTACCCACTTTCCACTGTCCTATCAATGAAAACAGTGTGAGAATATCTGGTCCAAAATAACCTGTTGAGCATAAACCTGGGATATTTGACTACAGATGAGCAGTTTTCATTGTCTGTTTCTTATTTTCTATGGAGAACAAACTGGATTGTATGTACGGTAGTCAGCACAGCACAGTACTGCTCTACAATCTGAAGAAAATGTAGAAAATTGGGTTCTAGCAGGTGTAAGAGTATAAAAGGGCAAATTTTCAGCTGATGCCATGGCATAACTATGTTGTGCTAACAATCTAAATCTATGGCTCTGGACCCAAATATTACACAGGCACTTTTGACCTTTCAGCTCAGGCTCTTATGCGGGACTGTCCTCAAAAAGAGTTTCCAAGAGCATATAGCACCATTCAAGCTCCAGAAACAGATGCACCAAACACATTTTGAGGCTTGCAGGCAAAGCTGGCATCTGAAAAGCAACTTGCTATGTATTAATCAATCTTGAGCAATACCAACCAACACCGGGAGATTCACCACACAAACCATTTTAGAGAAGTCGCCAAGAAGCCTCAACGCTCTCAGATCAGAAGTGAGCACAGAGGCTCTACCGGTGCTCCTGTAGCACCACACTGCAACGTCAGCATTGGTTATGAGCCAAAGGCCTTCAGGCTTGCTTGTTGCCTGGAGGATATAAATGAAAGTCAGCAGGTGCAAAGGTGCAAGAAGTGCAAAATTGCATCATGTCTTTCCAAACTCTGTGCAGTAAATGAGACTCATTTCTTTCCATGCTATATAGAGAACATTTTTATTTTCTTTGGCTTATGAATGTTTAGTTCAATTTTCGTGTGTGTTCTCTGTGGTACCTTGCTATGCCCCAGGTGATTTATAAATATGTGTAGAGACCAGGTGTATTGCCAGATGTTCATGTCCCTTTACAACAAGGCTTCACCATCCCTTCCAATGGAACGCTAGTCTTACATTATTTTTTTCTAACAGATGATCAACTGGACTACAGGGTATTTTTGAGTTTTCCCCATGAGGGATTTTTTTCTTAGCTCACTTTTCTATCATCTATTTTCTATATTTAAAATAATGCTAAGTCTTTAAACCTCTCTACGTACTCTTAAAAAAATTATAGTTCCTTTCACATAAAAAAAAATATCACAGACAAATGTCAACAGCTCCAGGTTTAAATCAATGAAGTCTGACTCACTGCCAAACAAGGTTTTTAATCTCAAAGCATTACCTACACTCACTTTTTTTCTGCTTCACTCCATCTCCTATTTAGAAGTGGTTAAAAAAAAAAAATGTTTTATTGTAATAGCTGTATAAACTGTAATTGTAGATCATTCTCTTAAATATAACTGTAGTAAGAAATAACCTGTAGCTCTGTGGGCAAACCAGTCTGAAGAGGCAAAAAGAACTAAGTGATTTGGCCAAGGTCATATAGTCAAAAAATGGTATGGAAAGAAAATACAACCTGATCTACATAGCAGTCAGCCCTGTAAAGACTAGGTGAGGGGCTGTAAGATTTTTCTCAGTACATCTTAAAACATAAGGAGAAGAGTATGTGCATGAGGAGGAAATAATAAGTGAACAGAACTTACAAACAGTAATGCCCCATGAATTTTTATTTTAAGATTATTTTTAAATTCCAGGTCCTGTAAAAGTCTATGAGGAACTGAGAAAGTCCATTTGCTACATGTCCTCTGTAGCAAATAAATTCTTTGCATTTTTTCACATTAAGCAACCTCGTTTTTCACAGAGTTTTGTATCATGAGAATGACTAAACTGCCTCCCTCGGTAAAGCTGCACTTGTGTAAGTTAGTATTGACAAACTAAGGTCTTAGTAACCGACCCCGAGCAGTTGGTGAGATGGCTTATACTAGGAAGCATGAGGCAGGATGCAGTTTAGAGATCTAGGACAACAAAGTTAATGCAATAAATTAAGGCACATCCACTGGCAGTTCAAATATATATATAACTGCGTAAGGCATTTGTACGTTTTAGATTAAAAAAACCCCAAACTTCAGAACTATTTTCAACAGTATTTCATATTAAAATGCTTTCAACATTTATTTTTGCAACTGAAAGAAAAAGCAGTTAAGCAGCTATAGGGAAGATGCTCAAGAAATGATGGGCAGCAGGGAATAGAGTACTGATTTTTCTTAGATGAAGTGATTATTAGCACTGAGGAGACAATCAGGAAACATGAGGAGTCAGCATCTTAGCTGCTCTGTCTTGAAGACAAGGACAAAACCCCATCGTGTTCCAGGTATAATGGAATATGGAACATGATGCCAATGAAGGAAAAAAAAAGAAGGAAAAAAATGCAACTTACAGATGGAATTGTATCAGTATCAAAGAAGAACTGAAACACTTTGAGGTTAATAATTAAAAGATCCCACACCAGGTCTGTATGAACAATCAGTTCACCACAGGATGGAGAGAAAGTGGCTTCTTTTGTATATACATATTTTTTTTATATGTATATGTATGTAATGCTTGAAGCATATGGACACCTATAGCTAGATGCTAGTTGCTGTGTGATATACATAGCAGCACTCTCAGATAAATTAGGCATAGATAGAATTCAGTATGTTTCTTTATAACAGCTTCATACTACTAAAGGAGAATAAGTACATGCCTTCAGCTTTTATATCTGTGCAATCAGTTATTAATACATAACTGAGCTCTTTAAACTCCTGAGTCTCTGCTGGTGAGCATTGTTTCCTTCAAAACATTTCTCTGTGTTGATTGTTTACCTGGAACTGAAGGGGAGATGGGGAAATACCCAGCTCCTTGGATTAGTCTTTACCTAAGGAAGACCTTAGCTCTTCAGGCCCGTCCGCACTGCCTCACCCTGACCCATCACTAAGCCGCGGCATTCGCTAGAGGCGCTGACCTCAATCTGCCTGTGAACCGCCGTGAGGTCTGGAGAGCACTTTGTATGCTCAGGTGCTGCTCTTCCCACCGCCGCCCAGGAACGGGCAGGCCTGGGCACTTACATCCCAAAGGATGCCGACCTGCTGGCACTGCTCCCGGTAACCCGCCCGGCTGCCGCGGGAGGCACAAAGAAACGCAATACTAGAGGTGGAAACTCTAACCCGGGGCAGGGCAATTCGTTAAGAGAAGCCAGAGCACGCTCTCATCACACTCCTGTTACAAATTCACAACTGGCCTGTGCCAACCGAGGAGAAAAGCTACAGCACAAACTACGGGATTACAAAGGTGAATTCATTCACGTGCATGAGGTGCCCCAGCCAAACTGAACACACCTCAGGGATTTTCCTTCAGCGGTTTTATACAAGGGTATGATAGGAATCACCCACCTACCTACTAATGTGCATTTCTACTTGTCCAACCATAAATGTGGCAGGGCAAAGCAATAATGGGTTTGTATCTCCTGCAACAGCAGCATCTATCAGCATCCTGGTGGTTTATCTGTTAATCCAGATGTTTCTCTCAACTTCTGCAAAGTTATCAGGCACCAGCAACTTCTGTTTCTCCTATATATGGATCCCTCAGTGAATTTTGTGAAAAGTGGCTTTATTTTAGTCCATCACTTGCTCCTCTTAGTAGGGGCAGGTGATGGATCTTAGGTCTTGAGACAGTAACACAGCAATTATACGCTAATGATGTTCTTGACTCTAATGAATGCTTGGTCTCAGCCATTTACATCACACTCCCCATCCCAAACTGCCCTGAGGTAGCACAGCAATTCCCAGCTGCCCGGGCCTGTGGCAGGACCGGCAGTTTCCCGAAGGTGAGCAGGCCGGCTGTCCCAGCCAGGCCGGGCACATACACACTACCCCACCTCTCCCAGCCTGTCCCGGAACAGGTGGCCCCACCACCGGCATGGCCAGGCATGGGAGGAAGGGCACACCAAAGGCGAGCAGCCTCACGCCGCGCGGAGGGAACCCCAGGGCAGCCCGCCGCAACGAGACCCGCCGAGACCCGGCCCCGCCTGGCCGCAGCCGCACCTGCCGCCCGCCACCCTCCGCCGTCCCGCCATGCACCGCGCCAACCTTCCCCCCCACCCCCCCCATCCTCCGGCAACCGGCGCGAGGCCGGAGCCCTCGCGCGCCCTCGGCAGCAAAGCCCCGCCCCCTCCGGGCCCACCCCCT
>WYDI02022441.1:0-37295 GCA_009867235.2 Psittacus erithacus
GTGTCCCTGCCCATGGCAGGGGGTTGGAACTGGATGATCTTAAGGTCCTTTCCAACCCAAACCATTCTGTGATTCTAAGGTCAGACAGAATTATTTGTGTTTATATGTCCCACAGTGTGACAATTTGGGGTTTGTCAGAGATGGCCATTTCCCTGGAAGGCTGTGTAAGCTCATTCTAGATGCCTCCAAACACAGTCTGATGGAGGTTAGCTCACTGCTGCTAGTCAGTAACCAAATTAGTCAAGTGGATTTTTCTAGAACCCTATAGTGTACATTTATTCTCTCTTGTACAGGCTCTAACAGGCATGACAGTATGCATAATGTTAGAGGGAGTTATCTTCCTAATCAGATCAGAAGATTGATTTAAATGTAATTTAAAAAAATAGATGTTGATACAGGGATTGCGTGGTTTCCCATCGCTTCAGCATTTACTAATATCTAATATAGCAGAAAGTCCAAATTTGCATCAGATAACTCTCTTCTGGCTTTTTTGGGGGGATTTCTCCACCCCCATTTTCAGCCTCCAGTAAGTTATAGAGCACAAACCAGAAACTATTGGTGGTTGAGCAAAAATGTTACCCAGCTCCTCACAGAGAGGAAAACAGCAATCCCTTTGCCAGCTCCCTTGCTTCTAATTTTGCTAGAGCTGCTTGGCTTTACTCTAGAACTGAATCTGACCCATGATTTGGTCTTTTATTTGTTTATAGTTACTGGTAAGTCTTTACTTTCCAGCAACTTGAGGAGCTTGGAATGCAGACAAATCCAAACTCACTCCAGTGGAAACTCTAGTGGTGACAATGGTTTCAGGAACAGCGCACTTGAAGTGAAAGCTGAGCTGTTAATAGCAGCCCTTGAACATCTGCAAGTATGAGGCAAAGGGAAGAGTAAACATACAATTGATGTAACTGAAACAGGGAGATGCCTCTATGTCCCTTCAAATATGAACTGATGAAGGAGGGTATTAATTGATAAATGAACAATACAAGCCATATGTTTGCCTCAGCCTTTGGCAGATAACATTTGCTGAAGGAATTTAGTTGACTTTGATGGGGTTTGACTGTTTTGGGATAAGAAAACTGTGTTTTTTATTTCTAAAGGCTTCCGCATCAAAATGGAACAGGTGAATGGAAGTTTGGATCATAGCTGCTGTACTGTAATTGTGTAATACCTTCTGGTGGAAGCGACCATCATTAACTTGCTCTTTGCCTCCTTAGCAGGTTTGAGATTTTGTTTTCCTGTTTCTCCTCCTGAAAGGAAGAGGTGCCAATGAGATTATAAAAGGATGACAGTTCCCACAGGAATCATAATCTGATATCTCCTGTGTCTCAGCGCATCATACTGATCAATACCTCTTTAACATTATAGCTAGTTGGTATACCCTGTATATACATACAGACAGAGATTATCTGGTTGTACAACAGCAAGGTACCACACCACAGCCGGGTTTCATAGATACAATGAAAAGTGGATGTGGTGTAGAGGTGTGAGATCCACACAGTGACTGATCCGAGGTTTTCACAGCAGTCTTGTTTTTGTCATAGGGCGAAATAAATCATAGAAAGCTTTGGGTTGGATGATACCTTAAAGCTCACCCAGTTCCAACCCCCTGCCACAGGCACAGCCACCTCCCACTAGACCGTGTCGCCCAAGGCCCTGTCCAAAATGAAACAATTAAATCTAATTTTCAAGTAAACAGGGCATTGAAGATCAAGCAGTACATGGAAAACTGATCCCATCCCAGCATCCTTTTTAAGCATGCGTAGCTAGGCAAACTGCCTGGAAGGAGAGGTAAAGAGGCACACGGTTGTCTTGCAAGGTTTCATGATCTGAAAGATCAAGTCTCTAGCAGTCCCGGCTGCAACGTGCACTTTTAATTTGATGTTGCACCGGCCTAAGGCAAAGGCTTGGTTAAAAGAAGCCATGGTTCACCCTGGTGAGTGACTCCAGGGCCTACAAAGGCTGGTGCGACACATGGCCGGTGTCTGGTTAGCCACACTGGCAGCCTCTACGAGCAAAACCCAACGTGCCTGAGTACTGAGGCAGGGCTGGGGACGCGCTGCTCGCATCCAGCCCATTGAACTGGTGCCGGGGGCAGAGGCAGGCGGACCGCAGGCAATGGCCGCCCTGCCGGGGAGCAGGGCCCCTTTGCCGGGCCGCCCGCCCCTCTCCGCTTCCCGCCGGCGCGGGGCCCGCGGGCAGGAGGGCGGTGAAGCCGGCAGCGGGCGGAGCGCCCGTTCCCCGTGACCCCGCGGCTCCTCCCTTCTCCCCGCCCACCTCCTGCTCCTCAGTGCCGCCGAGTAACCTGGTTCTGCGGCGCCGGCCCGGCCCTCCTCCCTCTTTTCTTTCTTTTTATTTTTCCCTCCTTTCCCCTTTTCTTTTCCTCCCCTTTCCCTCCCCTTCCTTCTTCTCCTCCCCTTTCCCCCGACAGCGCAGCCGGGGCTCGGGCTCGCCTCCTTCGCCCCCCTTTTTCCCTCCCCTCGAGCTGCCGCCGCGGTAGGGACCTGGAGAGAGGCGCCGCCTCCGCCGCCGCACACGGAGACATGTACCCGGGAGCCACCTCCGCCGGACCCGGTGAGGCTTCGGCCGCTTTCCCTTCCCTCCTCCGGGCTTCTTCTCCCCGAGCACTTCGCTCGTTCTCTGTCGAGGGGCGGCGGGGTTTGCGCTCGGCGGCCGTTGGTGTGTGGTGTGAGGAGCGGGGGGGACCCTTGGCGCACGAGGCGCCTGTCAGCGCGGGCATGAGCCCCCTCAGCGGCCACCTCTGCCCCGCTCTCCCCTTCCCTCCAGCGAGCGAGGCGCCAAGGGCCGGCGCTGTGGCGACGAAGGACCCTCAGAGATTCCTCCCCGCCCCGTGCTCGGGCCTGGCTGAGGCCGCGGCCGGCCGCGCTCGCCGGGGAAGGAGGGGTCAGGCCACTGCCGCTACCTCGGGGAGGGCGGTGAGCGAGCCTGCGTGTCCGGAGGCCCCTTTTAGGGGAGGGTCCCCTTCCCCTGCCCTCCTTTCCCCTCCCTCTGCCGCCGTGGGAGGCCGGCCCCGGCCTGAGGGCGAGTGGGGCTGTGAGGGGGCCGAGGCGGGGGGCTGCGCCCTTCTCCCGCCGGGGAGGGGGTGGGTGAAGGGGGTCCCCTCACGGGGCTCTGGGAGCCGCTGCTGAGGCGGGAAGAGACGACGGAGATCCCCCACCTTCCGTGGTCCGTGCCCGGCGTGTCCCCTCGGCGGTGCGCTACGTGCTGCCTTCCCCGGGCCAGCGCTCGCTGTTCCTGCCAGCTCGGCCTCCTGCTGGCAGCGCGGAGCGGAGCGGGGGCTCGGTTTCCTCCCTCGCGGATCTTCGTAGCGGCTGCATCCTGCGGGGATAGCCTGCGATGCTCGGCTCAGGGCGCGCACGAGTTCGGGCCGCTGTGGCTGTGTTTGTCGGCTAGTGTGGTGTTTAGGTGTGGGTAAACCGCGTTTAGGTGTAGGTAAAACCGTATCCAGATGTCGGGTAGGCTTAGAAGAGGTTATCGGCTTCCTTAGGTGTCTTCAGACTCCGTCGTGTAATGAAATCTGTGAGCAAAGGACAAAAGAATGTGGACAGAAGAAAGGTTACCAGCTCACCCAGGGGCATTTAACATTATTTAGGGGGAAAGATAGTTTGTGAGGTGTTTGTTCCATTTGATGTTAGGCTCTTACTGTGGTGAGAGTTCCTGTGTAGGAACTATGATGTTTGGGTGACTGATACCTAGTTTTCTTCTAGAAAAGTTTCAGAATAAGTGGAAATTTGTTTTATATTACTGTCCTCAACAGTTTTGCATAAAATCTTCCCCCTTAGCGGGGTAATCTATCAAATAATAGTGTGGTGAAATACAGGACCTGTAACTGAGCTGTCTTTTACTGCTTCTCTTACAAATGTTTCTACTGTAAGAGCATTCCTATCTTAAGATCTTAAGTGCTGGCTTCTTTTTTTCTCTGATTTGATTTTCTTGAAGAAAATCAAGAAGAATCACGACAGACAATCAGCATTATTGCTTTCCTCTTAGAATACAGCTCCTCTGGTTTTTCCTTTCCTGCTTTTCTTTCTACAGTGCATGAAGTCTTTAACTAGACGCACCAGGAAGATAGGTCTGTGTAGCCAGAACGATGTTCAAGACTCTGCTCTCACGTGTAACATCACTTGCACATTTCAGCACTAATAAGTGTGTATAGCTATCAATGTAATCATTTGGTGGCTTCCAGTGTCAGGTTCTCTTGCTCAGGTACAGGTATGCTTTCAGTTTGCGGGTATTCACAGTGCTCAGATTATGCTGTTGTTGCTGAGGCTGTGATGTTCACCTCCTGTCGGTACATCTTTGTTGAAACTGTTTATAGGGAGGCAGTTAACTGAAAATATCACCAGTGCATGCGCTGAGAGTAGTTTTATGTGTGGGAGTCTCTTTATCTGCTTTTGTTTGCTCCGTACATGACCCTGCCACTATCCCTTTCACTTGGAATGATCTTACACACACACACCAGCGTTGGTTGCTGCTGTTTACCATCAGGGACCCATGTTCAGTGTGTAAGGGTATTTTCCTCTTTCTGGAACAACTCTTCCTTAACCTCAGGCTCTCGATAGAACAACCACTACACTTATATGGAATCCTACATTGCTACATGTTAGTGGTGTGTGTCTCAGCCTCCTGCTATTCCCTTCCCTCCAGCCAAGCTCATCTTCCATCTTGTTTACTTCCTAGTTTATCTCTGTGGCTCAGCCCTTTCCCCCTGTGCCGAGCTGAGCAGTGACGGTGTCTGTTCTGGGGTATGAGCTGCAAGTTGTTCTCTACATCGTGAGGCTCTCTGTTTCCTTCCTATGAAATCATCCATAGAGAGCCTTAGCTCAGTGGCTTCTAGGATTCCAGACAGCTTCCTGTTCCACAGCAAATTTGAGGAGAGTATTTTAAGAGAGCGGGCCTGTAGTGTTAACTGATCTGGAAACAGGGACTGTCAGCAGTATGCTTAGCGGCCTTGTGTAAGGCTATGTGTGGCCTGTGAGCTGCCAGTGCATGTTCCCTTCCATGTGTGAATCTGATACCTATAAAATCAAAGTGTGCTGAAATCCTGCTCAGAGGAGTGAGCAAGAAGTGTGGTTTACAGCCATTCACTGAGCTGCAGCTGCCATGAATGCACAAGAACTCAGCCTCTACATGTCTGTCAGCACATCCTCGACACCGCATAAATGTTCCATTCATATCTCCTCCAACTTAGATCTTCCCGCTGTTTGCTTCTCTGCGCATTGCTGCTGCATAGAAGCTACTTTGCTCTTCCAGCTCCTGTCGCCAAACTGGACACTGCAGCCTGCCCTGTCCTGAGGGTGCCTGTGGTGGTGGCCTGCTGCCAGTGTGATCGCTCAATTTGCTGCAGGGTTTGCTGTTTTCATCTTCATCCTTTTTCTGGACACAGTATAAAGCAAGCCAGGAGGCTGGATCTGACTAATTTCAGAAAATTGCTGCTGAGCGTGGAAACTTTGTTCTAACATGCTGTTACTTTGGGAGTAAGAGCTTATTTCATGCAAAAGGGGACATCCTCAAATCACTGGGTTTGTGGTTAGAAAACCTACGATCCTTGCTCCCTTTTCCCAAATACTGTTTGAGTTCTTGCCTTGGTGTTGAATTAGCTGAAACATTAGATGCATGTGCTTTAGTTTTGCCTTCAAGACACTGAAAAGTTGTCTGAACATGATAGTCTTTAATAAAGAGAAGTTTGATACTGCTGCGTTTTGTTACACGTTTTTGTCGAAGGACAGCAAAATGTCAAAGCACCTTAATAAAAATACTGTCACTTTAAAGCATTGATTAACACTTGCGTAAACGTCTGTAACTTGCACTGCTTGGTGTTCATGTGGTTACAGATTCTGAATTTGCCTGCTATAGATTCTCTTTTCATTCTGTGAAAGGATATTTGATTTTTGTCTGCTACTCAAGGTCTGAGTTTATTGTAGAAGCAGCAGTTGTCTGAGGAAGAGTGTCTTTGTGAAGGGTGTTATGGCTTTGCATGTGAAATAGAACCTTTTTCTAGCACAAGAAACAATTCTGAACCTTCTATCAAACTAGTGAAATTGAGGTTATTTTCTCACTTGTCATTTAGTTGGAAATTACCTCTTTAGAATTGTTAATAGGCTGTTGTAACTTTTAAGTCTCTCATTTTTCAGTGTATGTGCTTGTTTTTAACTCCCATATATTGAAGGTACGTGGTGGTTGAATGTTGATTCTCTTTAGGACTCATGGTGCCATGAAGGATGTGCTCATGCCTTACTTGAGGTAGTAGAAATGGCATCCTGTGGCCTTATGGAATTTGACTTCACCAGCATCCTCTTAGCTCACACACCAGTAGCAGCAAGAACTCCTCTGTACCTCCTGTCAAGGGTCTGTCTTTCTTTTATTAGAAAGGTTTCTTGTATTCTTTTGGGGATGTTTCTGGACCTGCTCTTACTGTGCCAGCTCTGCAGGTATCACAGAGCTGCCCAGTTTCTTTGCCGTAATTTTAGACAGCAGATTGTGTTGAAATTCATTGTAAGCTGCCATACATGGAAGAGGAAATGAGAACTTAATGTACAGCTTCAGCTCTCTTTCTTTTTGCCTGAGAATTTTTCCTCAAATTTGAATTGGATTTGGCAACATTGCAACCTACAAAAATCAATGTTAACTTTGTCAAGTGTATTGTTGTTGTGGCCAGTGTATTTTCCTAAGGAAGAGAAAGGTTGTGTATTGTTGTTTCAGTTAGCTTTGTAGGCTTAAGGTAGCTTACAGATGAGGTAGTCATTTGATGAAAAGATAATTGATGACGTCATGCGTGTGAACCAAACTTTCTCCTTTGCTTACTGAAGTGTACTATTTGCTATCTGAAAAGTGAAACTTTGTTTTTCAGCAGTGATTCTCTCACTGGCTGCAGTTACATGGGGTTGTGTACACTCAGTTTTCCTTTGTCTTGAAGTTACTTTTGCAGGATTGTCATGTGCTCATGCATACTCAGTGGTGTGTTGTAATGGATATAGAAAGAACAGAGGAACAGCCAAACCTTCCTGACTTCCAGGGAAGTACAACTTTCACAGTTTATACACCCTCTCCTGCACTGCTGTCACCACCACTCTTACTCTGTTTCACAGAGGGAAAGGGAGTTCAGTGCTTTAACTCTTTAAGAGAAAATGTCTTAGATTATCATGATCTGTTCTTAGAATCATAGAACTGTTAGGGTTGGAAAGGACTGTAAGCTCATCCAGTTCTAATCCTCCTGCCATGGGCAGGGACACCTCATGCTAGATCATGTCACCCAAGGCTCTGTCCAGCCTGGCCATGAACACTGCCAGGGATGGAGCATTCACAACTTCTTTGGGCAACCTGTGCCAGCGCCTCACCACCCTCATAGTAAAGAACCTTTTCCTTATATGTAACCTGAACTTCCCCTGTTTCAGTTTGAGCCCATCACCCCCTGTCCTATTGCTATGGTCCCTGATGAAGAGCCCCTCTCCAGCATCGTTATAGGCCCCTTTCAGATACCGGAAGACTGCTGTGAGGTCTCCACACAGCTTTTCTTATCCATGCTGAACAGCCCCAACTTTCTTCTACACACTTAGAGCAGTACAGGAGGGAAAGATTTTTCCATTCTAAGAAACAACCCTTCTTAAATAGTTTTGGCCTTCCAGAAATTGCAGGCATCAAGTAGATGAATGCAGTAAACTTCTAACTGCTGAATTGGCTTTGCAAACATATACAGTTCTAACTAATTAGGAACTTTACGTGCCTAATGAAAGTGTGTTTTGTGTTGGCTGAGCATGTGCTGACAGCAGCTGTACAAAACTTGCAAGACTTGTCACAGTTTTGTTGTATATTGCCTCATTTCACGTTTTAGCAGAATACTTGTTAATATTTTTAGTGCTGGAATTTCTAATACTCAGCCTACCAGAAAATATTACTAAATTTGAAAATGAAGCAAAGTCCACCTCCAGTATCTTATTTTTGGTAAGTTATGAACTAGGAAAAAAATAGCTGGTGGAAAATACTACGTAGCTTTAACTGTAGTGACTGTGGGTAGGGATCTGTTCCATGCATTGTCCAATTACTTTGCTTTAGTGCTGTGCATCCTTTTTGATGTACACACAAAAGCAGCCCACTAGAATGTGAAGTATCTCCTGTCCTATTGACTAGGAAAGTGCAGCACTTTCTAGCTCAGTGCATGGGTTTTTTGATTTCTTTCCACACTTATTGTAATACCCAAAGTTGAACTTAAACATTTCTTTATACTGTTAAACTTGGGGAAAGCAAAAGACATCATCCCTAGATGCCCTAGGCAAGCCCAGTCTTACCTCCTGTCTTACACCAGAGTGGTAATTTGTTAGTGCGCAGTTCTCTTTGGTAGCCGTTTCTAGGAAATAGTGCTTCAAAGAGGCTTTTTAGTAGTGTCCCGGAAGTGGGGTTTTAAATCCTCAGACTGAGGTAATGCCCATGGTTTTGTGTGTTCATGACTGTTTTAATACATCTTTCAGTGTGTTTAGTGAGCTCCATAGGTTAGTGCAATTCATTTTAACTTTTCCATTTTAATTTATTTTGCTTTTACTATTCCTTTTTTTCCAGAGTTAACTTAATGCTGTTAAAGAAAGGTTTAAGTATGAGCATTATTTCTTCTCTTTGTGTGGTTTCTCTTTGCATTTTCTATTGGGAAAAACACTTCTCCTAAATATCCTTTTTTACAGTGTTGCTGCAGTTGTGGAGCCGTGTGGTACCTGGTGACCAGGCTTTCTACAAAGGGAGGTTTGGGGTAGTTTTTGAACTGTATGACCTCAAAAACCTGGACACAGCCAAGGTAGAAGCAAAGCATTGATTTAGGTGGGAAAATACTGTTGATAATGAAATAACCAAGTCAGTCCAAAGCTTGCTTTGATGTTTTTCCCTCTTGCTGCCATCAGTGATGTGTTTTGAGTTAAGTTCGCATCGAGCTCTCCGCAGTGCTGCCAAATTCTGTATGTATTTGGGTTGTGAAACAGGTTTTCATTTATTTTTTTAGTCACAGATACATTAAAAGTAGTTTCTTCTCTCCCTTTGTAATGTGTCCTCTTGTTTTTTGCCAGTGCTGCTCAGTTGTGTCTTGTCTTTGTTGCAGGTTTTTAGAATGGTTTGTGTTGGAAGGGACCTTAAAGATCATCCAGTTCCAGCCCCTGCCTCACCACTCTCACGGGGAAGAACTGCCTAAGATCTCATCTTAGTCTCTCCTCTGTCAGTTTAAAGCCATTCCTCCTTGTTCTGTCACTACATGATCTTGTGAAAAGTCCCTCTGAAGGCAAAGAATGAAAGGGACTTGTCTGCCCAGCACTGCCCAAGGCAGCCTCCCACACTAACGCCTGCATGACCATGTCTCTCTGCAGCCAGGCTGAATTAGGCTGGTTCAAGATGAACACAAAACTGCAGGCTGGCACATGGACAGCTTTGAAATCTACTTTCAGCAGTTTTATTTTTCAGTTGTCTATTTAATGAAGGTTGAATGGAGAAGATTGGAGAGGCACTTTTGCTAAGAGCAAGTAGTGGTAGGACAAGGGGGAATGGCTTTAAACTGAAAAAGGGGAGATTTAGATTAGGTATTAGGAAGAAATCCTTCTCCATGAGGGCGGTGAGACCCTGGCATGGGGTGCCCAGAGAAGCTGTGGCTGCCCCATCTCTGGCAGTGTTCAAGGCCAGTTTGACGGGGCTTGGAGCAAGCTGGTCCAGCAGAAGGTGTCCCTGCCTGTGGCAGGGAATTGGAACTGGATGAGCTTGAAGGTCCCTTCCAATCCAAACCATTCTGTGGTTCATGCCCCCTCCTGTTTAGTTCTAGCTGCTTTGCTTCTCTGTGGGAATGCTCATGGTAACTCAGGTTTGGGGATCACAGGGCAGACTGAACAGCTGCATGAAGGCAGGACTTCTCTTTCAGTATTAGTTCTGTCTTACACCAGCTTAAGTTGTATGTGGGCTTATTACTGCCTGAAGTGAAGTTGTTATGGCCCGGGTCCCAGTGTTAATATATGCCATGATAGCTCTGGTGTCGTGAAAGTCTCTATCTTTGAGAGACGTGTTAAAATATTTAACTTCTCAGTTAATACAGAATCACTACATACATCTGCACTGTTTTGAGCTCCACATGGCTTTCCGAACAGCTTTTCTGGCAACAACATGATTGCATTCCCTTGCACAAGTCGCTTTATAATCAGAAGGTGGAGAATATGCTTAATGTTGACTGTTTTACCTGTGGGAGGAGTTAAATCACATAGCACATAATTCCATCAAACGTATAAATTGAACCATGTGTTTAAACAATACATGAATTTTATGTATCACTGTGTCTCATTCCAACCTGTGTCAGGGTATGACTGAAGCAAAGGGGCTGCAGAGCGAAAATGAAGTCTTTAGTCTTTTGTGGAATCAGCTAATTTCAGCAGATATGAAAACAGGCTGAGAACATTGGGGCTGTTCAGCCTGGAAAAGAGAAGCTGTGTGGAGACCTCAGTGCAGCTTCCAGTGTCTGAAGTGGGCCTACAGGGATGCTGGAGAGGGACTCTTCAGCAGGAACTGTGGCGATAGGGCAAGGAAGGGGGGTGATGGGTTTAAATTGAAACAGGGAAGTTCAGGTTAGATATAAGGAAGGAGTTCTTTACTGTAAGGGTGCTGAGGCGCTGGAACGGGTTGCCCAGGGAAGTTGTGAATGCTCTGTCCCTGGCAGTGTTCAAGGCCAGGTTGGACAGAGCCTTGGGTAATGGTTTAGTGTGAGGTGTCCCTGCCCATGGCAGGGGGTTGGAACTGGATGATCATAAGGTCCTTTCTGATCCTAACTATTCTATGCTTCTTCGTTTTCCTGGCGAGCTTGGAAATGCATCTTCAAAACTCTCCTGGTTTTACAGCGCAGATCTGCGTCCAGGTGATCAAGTTGATGATTTCATATGTAGTCTAGAGAAAAAGAAAGGTGTAATTCTTTTCTGGGTACCCTTGGCAGGCAGTGTTAGGTACTGTGGGTGGCTCTGTTCGAGCTGCTAATGTCACAGATTGGAGCTTTAGAACTTTTTGTCTTCGTGGTGCTTTTTTGTGTGTTCTTAGTTCAGTTGTGAAACCTATGGTAGGGCTTATTAATGTGAGAAAATAATGAAATTTAAATGGTAATTTAGTAGTAGGACGTGTGTGTGGATGTGCTAATGTAGATTTATTTTAAATAAGCCAATTTTAGAAGAATTCCCAAGAGGGGAGGTTTCACTGGCTTAGCTAGATCAATCTAAAAACTGTTTGAAGTTAAACTTGTCATGTAGATGAATAAGGCTTTAAAACATAATTATTACTGGGGCCTTATTATATACCTTCTGAAACTTGTTTAGCCAGTGTTTACTATTAAAGGACAGACATCTATTCATACAGAGGGTGAATTTCTATCTAAATGTTGCTGGGTTCTTGGCTTTGCTTCTCCTTTGATACTGAACTTATTCCATTGTCCTTTCATATGACTTGTGGTTTGCAGTGAATGCTCCCTTTCTGCTGGCTTTTATCAGTCCCTGTGTTGGTTGTGCTCTCTTGCTCGTCATACTCCCCCATCGTTTCTGTAATCTTCATCATGTGGAGGACAAGACTTTGGGAGCCCAGGAGGTGTTTAGCTGTTGGTGAAATGCAAGGTTTCTCAAGCAAGAAAATGTGTTGCCTTCAGCTCTTTCTGACTTGATTATTTCTGTTGAGAAAGCTAATGACAGATATAGGTTTAAAAAGAAAACCCCCAAAACCACCAACCTTTCAAACCACAAGCAGATAAAATGAAGAGTGAAATGCCAGTTCAGGTAGAAATGACAGTACAGAAGAATGAAGGTCATGGTGAATCAAGGCATTTCTTTTTGGGAAAAGCATTTAATGAAGGAAGGCTTAGGAATAATTCACATGGGTTCAGAATGTTTGCATAAGGGTGTGTTGCTTAAAAAGTGAGAGCTTCATTCAGAAGGAGGAAACTTCCCACCAGGGCAAGGAAGTGAAGCTTTATTGTTTGGGTCTTGCTATGTGATTAGAATACAGCACTGGTGGTGCTTTCCTAATTGTTTCTGCCTTGCAAATCCCCTTTAATGTAAAATTTCAGTGGAGGTTTAGGCCTCTCTGTAGCAAACTTGTATGTGCCTTTTTTCTTCAAACTTACCCTTCACAGAATCATTAAAATAATGCACAGCCTGAAAAAGGGAATTTCCAGGACAAGGTGTGACACGGAGTAAGTTTTTGATAGGAGAAAACTATATCCAGAGAAAAAAATCAGTGGGGATTTGGATCTCCATAATAAGGCGCCATTATTCACAGTTTCCTCCCATGCTGTTGCTCTCACAGCTGTGGGGCCACAGTGCCACAGCTGAGTTTTGGTTTGTATCAACTAATAAAAGGACTTAAGTTCCTTACAAGAAGCAGGTGGAGGAAAAAAACCCCAGATGTAATAGGAAAAACCCAGTTCTCACAGGGGAGTTGTGCTGAAAGCCTCCACTTGCAGCATATCTCAGTTATTCCATGATTATGAACCTGCATTTTACCCTTCTTTTCAGTGATGCTGAAAACCACAGCCCTATCTCTTGAAATGGCATTAGATGCTATTGGATCTCCTGCATGTTGGAGATGCTCCTCCAGCTGTTCTCACTATCTAAAATGATGAAGTAAAGCATAAGCTCAGCTCTTAACTGTGACTATTTTGAGCCTAAGCCGTGGAACGGTCATGTTCTTGTAGATTAATCCAGTGTGGGTATGGGAAAAGATTTCTTTTTCAAGGAGAGCATGACTGAGTTACAGCTCAACGCTCGAGTTTTGTAAATAAAAAAATATTTTAGGTATGAAAACAACATTTTTATTTTTAGATTTTACATAAAAATGCTCCTAGCCAAAGCCTGTGGGACAGGAATGTGCTCCCAAAGGTACAGCGCAAAATATAGCCATCCTAGCTTCTGTCTTTACTAAGCTGAGGCCAAATAATTTCTTTGTTTCATTGCATTGTATATAATGTGAATACTATAGGAAACATGGATTTAGGGCCTCTGTGGTACCAGTTTCCAACACACTAGAAAGACATACCAATAGTAACGGTGTAAAGCCCAAGCCATTAGACCTTGTTAAGCTTGGTGGAGCTTGTGTGCATGTGGGCAAGGATGTCTCTAATCGTAGAGAAGGCCAGAAGGGATGCATGGGATGGAGTGGCAAGGGATCTGGAAGGAGAAGGAGGGGAAGGGAAAGGTGTTGGCAGGATGGTTGTGCTGGGAACTACAGCTCTGGTTTGGGTGACTTAACCATAGAATCATAGAATGGCTTGGGTTGGAAAGCACCTTAAGATCATCCAGTTGCAACCCCCTGCCATGGGCAGGGACACCTCCTACTAAACCATGTCACCCAATGCTCTGTCCAACCTGGCCTTGGACACCGCCAGGGATGGAGCATTCACCGCTTCTTTGAACAGCCTGTGCCAGCGCCTCAGCACCGTCACAGTAAAGAACTTCTTCCTTATATCTAACCTGAACTTCCCCTGTTTCAGTTTTAACCCATTACCCCTTGTCCTATCACTACAGTCCCTAATGAGGAGTCCCTCTCCCTCATCCTTGTAGTCCCCTTCAGACACTGGAAGCTGCTGTGAGGTCTCCACACAGCTTCTCTTCTCCAGGCTGAACAGCCCCAACTTTCTCAGCCTATACAGGTGGTGCTCCAGCCCCTGATCATCCTCGTGGCCTCCTCTGGACTTGCTCCAGCAGCTCCATGTCCTTCTTATGTTAAGGACACCATCTGTATAAACCATCCAGTGTGTCTGCTTGTGAGCTGTTACAGAAACAGACCTCTTCTCGCTATTCCTAATGGGCAAAAAGGAAAATCTGTGAAACACTGAGACCCCAAGGTATAGAGGTGTCACAGGTGTACAGTGTGGAGGGTGTAGTTTGATGTCAGTTTGTGCATTCAGAAGGTGTTGAAATACTTAATGCAGGAGATTTAGGCATAAGTACCCCTCGCTGAGCTCAGTTCTGCAGCTGGCATAGACTGGAATGAGTGCTCCCCTCGGGACTGAATACCAGCGCTTGTTTGACTGATACTCACACCAAGCAGTTTGGAAACCACAGCCTGTGTATCGAAGTAAATATTACTGGAAGAGTCAATGCTGACGTATAAAGAACTCGTGGTTTACCAGCCTGGTAATGACTTAAACAGGAAATAATTAAAAACAAAAGACAGTGGAGGTGGGTTATACTGTTTCCTATCTACTTTCGTAGTTCCAAGTGTCAGCTTATCAGAAGGGGGAGCCAAGTTTAACCCAAATGTAACATTTCAGCAAACAAGGGGTAAGGGAAGGGAAATGTGGGATGATGAATACAGCGTTTCTGGTCTTACCTTCTTAGGGGAGAAGCAGCACGTAGGGAGGAATAAGTGCTAGTGGGTGGGGGTTTTCTTCTCTTAGATGTGCATATGCACTCCATAGGCCTTTTGGAGTGGTAGATTAAGACATCACTATTGTATTCTTTATTTCAAATTGCCAGAAAAGGCATCTGGAATTAGTTCAACATCATTTTCTAAGGCATGGAAAAGTGAATGAATCATTCTGGTTAAGTGTGATAAATAGCACTAAGAATGTTCTCCATTTCCCCCTTCGTCGAGTAGAGGTTTGCCTGAAGATGGGAGTTTCTTTGTAGTTCTAATTCAGCTGGGTTGCTGACTTGTGGGTAAGCTGTAAGAATCTCCTCCATTGTTTGCATGAGGTTTACTATTTGTATGACTTAATTCACCACTGCAGTTTGTAATTAAAAGCTTTTGTCTGCATTCCTTAAGAAGGATTTCAGTTCTTAGCAGTTCTGAGTGTAGGCATCAGTTAAGCCACCCAGCTTGCTAAAAGTGAGGATAAATGTTCTCTTCCACCACTCATCCTGCTTGCAGGTGGTCAGTAGAATGGGGAGAACCAGCTTATTAGTATTCAAAACCTTGGAGGATAGCTCTGAAGATGTAGGCCACAGGGAGAATGTACTGACACTTGATGTCTTCTGCTGGTTGATGTTGTCCAGAAGAAGCCTGTGGGCTAGAAAGAACAATTCTCTGTTTATTGCCTGCTGCTTTCTGCTGGAGCATTGATCTCTTCCTCTTTGGTTTTCTGGTATTTTGTTCCTAGTTTTTCATATACTCTTATTTGAAACATGGTCAGAATGTACAAAGCAAGACAAATTTATGTCTTGTTTGTCTTTTTTATCTCTTGACTGCAAAACCTGTTCACACCATTGGTGTCTGGGAGTCATTCTGGTCTCTGTAGATCATATCACCTCTGGCACTATGAAGAGATCATGTCTATTATTTTGCAGAGGTGAAAAAGTAACCAAGATAACCAAGAGGGCTTTAGATCTGTAACTGATTATTTATTCCAGGCAAAATAATTATACGCTGATTTGGGTTGGAAGGGACCTTTAAAGCTCACCTAGTTCCAACCCCCAATAGGCAGGGATATCCTCCACTAGGTAAACGGTTGACTTGAGAATTAACATTGCTTGAGTTCTTTTGCAGTAAGTGACAATTAATCAATAAAAACCATGTCTAGATTAGGTCTGCTGAACATACTGAGATTACAATTTGAAGGCAGTGCTGTTTATCTAACGCTGACTCCTTGGTAAAGTATTTGATTTCATACTTCAACACTAAGAAGCAGTCTGGTACAGTGGGATCCCTAAAACATCTGAGTCATCGTATATGGGACTTAAAATTGACCAAATATGAGGACTGCTTCTTCATTTTTGCTCATCAGCATTGAAGCAGCCCTAGCTCTGATAGCCCACCTTGGTATATGCAGCGTGCTGTGGGTAGAATGTGTGGAGGCTGCTCCCTGAGAGCCCAGGAGACCCTTCAGAAAGGGGCTGCATCCAAAATTATGTGACAGGCGTCATATTTGAATCCTTGACAATATGTGGGCACCGTTTATGTACGGTCAAAGTGAGAAAAAATAACAGAAATGGAACATACGCAGGAAAAATTGGGAATGCACGAAAATAGTTCCTGTGAGGGTGGTGAGGCACTTGCACAGGTTGTCCAGAGAAGCTGTGGCTGCCCCATCCGTGACAGTGTTCAAGGCCAGGCTGGACGGGGCTTGGAGCAACCTGCTCTAGTGTAAGATGTTCCTGCCCGTAGCAGGGGGTTGGAACTGGATGAGCTTGAAGGTCCTTTCCAACCCAAACCAGTCTGGGATTATGTAATTGTCTTTAAGGGTTGGCTTCCAAGTGTAGAGACCTGGGATGAGCAGGTGCTTGAGAGAGTGCAGGAGCAGACTGAATGTGATGACGAGCAGAGACTGTCCCCATCTCCAAGTGATCTAACTGTGGATAGCATTTCAGGGGCCATTCTAGGAAAATAACAGTTTACGTGTGAGGTGATACATGCAGTCTGGTGCGTGAAGTTGGTACAAATCCAGCTTGCAGGCGTAGAGGTAAGCAAGGAATAAGTGAACTTGAGCTTTAAGAAAAGGAAATGGTCATCTGCAGATCCAGTGATCCCAGTGGATGAATATAAGTGACAACCTAAACACATGTGCTGGAGCATGCATAGGTGTGTACAGCTAGAGGTGCTACCAGTTTCAAAGCAGAAATGAGGCTCTGGACAAATAAGCATCATTAACAGTGCTACCTGTTTACTTTGCTACCAGGTTAAAAGAGAAGCAACCCTAAAATTGATTTTGATGTGCCCAGTGCCCACTTTGCTGTGTGCTGTAGTACAGGGAGTCCAGCAAGTGGTTAATGAGTTGTCCTGAGTAGTCTTATGTATACTTTTCTTTGCATAAAAATGGTAACAATTGTTTCTCTCATTTGCCCTTACCTATTTCCATTCCTTCCAATTGCTTATCAGGTTATTTACTGGACTCTATCAAGTACTGTTTTTCTAAAGGCTGCATTATTAGCAGAAGACTTTGTTAAGTCTGACACAGTTGAGTAAAGAACCTTCAGTAGTCGATATCTAAGATAATGCTGGAACAGGCATTAGATGTAACTGAAGTTCTGCTTATATCAGCTCTGCTTCCTTCCGGTGCTTTCCTCATGGTTTGCTGAATTTTTGGGGGATAATCAGCAAGTCTGTTACCTTTATTTGCTGTGCATCATCTAATTCAACAGTGCTGTAGCTTGACTGAAGAACTTTGAGCTTCCATACTCTAAAACATGCTTAATGAGCAGCTGAGACATAGTGGTTCCTTATATATAGACTCGTCTACCCCCGTAATATCAAGAGGCTAGGAGCTGCAGCTTTGAGTCTTCCTTATCTCCTAGAAAACACTACCAGCCTTCCTCGTATCTTTCCCTAACGGTTCGTAACAGAAAGCCAGTGTGAAAGTTGAACTTCTTTATGAAACTCAGCCTGTAGGCAGCCCAAAGATGTGGGTTTCTTTTGTGTTTGTGTTGGTTTTTGGGAGGTTTGTCTAGTTAGTTAGATCCTAAAAAGAAAAGGCTCAACTCCTTGTATTCCTGTTCTTGCTGTGATAATGTATATACGTAAATAAAATACTTAAGTTCTGTGGAGATCCTGTCAATGATTCATATTGGATGTTTTCCACATTCTTTTTGAATTCCTTCTATTACTGGTATTTGAATAACTATTTGTGGAGATCCTGTTTCCTGCACCACAGGGTGTCCCTTCTCCAAGTCTCCCATCCTCCCATTTCAGCTTGCAGTCTCAAAAGGGAACATGACCCATTTGCAAGCCCAGTGGCAGGCCTCCGAGGTGGCTGTGGGGAAGGAGACCATGGCATGCCAAGAGAGGTTAAAAGAGTCAGGTTTGTTTTGAAGAGAACGCTGGTCTTCTGGCTGTCTACAGCTACCAGAGGGGAAGCTGTGGAGAAGACTGAGCCAGACTTGTGGCAGGTGCACCAGAACAGGGCAGTGGACAGAAGCCGGAGCTTCCCAGTTGAGTAAAAGGCAAACTTATTTTACTACGGGGGTGATCAAACACTGGAACAGGTTAAGAAATGTTGTGGAAATTCTGTCCTTGAAGATATTCCAAACTTGACTGGACAAGCCAACCAGGTCCCTGCCTACGTTATTCTATGTTGATGATACTCAGCGCCTCTACAGCAGCTCCTGGAAAGCCTTTTCCAAGAGATGTGTCTGTTCCTTTGCCAGTCTTGATTCTTCTTAAGTTGATCATGGTGAACATGTTTGTCGTTTTCTTTGCTTCCTGCAGTTCTGGAGGCAAAATAGCTGATGGCTGGTTGAAGACAAGTTACTAAACCTCATTTTTTCTATGGGCAATGCCTCCTTTCTGTTTCTGTGTGATGTAGCTGACAACAAATATGCACAATGGTTGTATAGTTGATGCTGCCTGCAAGGCTGGGATTGGCAAAGCAGGGTAGATCACATGAAGTGCTGCAGGAAAACTGAAGTACATATTGAATTGCATTGACATTCTGTATACAAATATGAAATTTGGCCTTTTCTTCAATACTTGGATATCAGGTCATCAGTGTACCCAAAACACTTTGAAATGCGCATCAGTTACTGCGCAGCAGTATCTGGAAACATTCGTAGTGATGATCCAGAAGAGCTGCCCTGTTGTCTGATATTAGAAACCTTACCTGAAAGTGAAGCTTCCAAATAAGGTTTCCTTCCTTCTTTCCTTCCTTCACCTTAGTTTCATTTAAAGACTATAGTTTTAGAAGAATGGTTTTAGAGAGATATCCTATTGACAACGTAGGTTGCATTAGCCCAGTGCTTAAGTATACCTTCAGTTGTGAAAACATCACCTGATTATTAAATATGCGTTTGGACTTGCCACACAGGGAAACTTAGTGATATAATTATGCTGGTATAATTATGCGCAGACAATTTCCTGTGTCAACAAGCCCTTAGATGCAACTAGTTTGGCCCCTTATTTAGTAACTCACTGGGTTGCTGACTGCACATTGAAATTGCATAATTCTTTGCTAAAAGAAAATGTCCATGTGCAAGTTTAGTGCTCACTGGCAGCGCTGCTGGGTGCTGAGCAGAGCAGCAGGTAAGCTATAAGAAATGATGGAGAATGAAGGACAAAAGAAATGAATGTTCTAAGTGTGGGAAATGGATATAAATGGTCCTGAAAAATCATTGTCATGTAATTGTGTGGATTTTGGAGCAGAGGAGCTGAACCTCAAGTGTGCCTCATTCCGACCTTATATACTAGAAGTCTCTTGGCCAGCTGACTCCTTGAGTAGCTCTTATCTCCAGTTTTGACCCATAGTAACGTGCTGGAGTATGTACACAGAGACAGCCTTGGGTTGTTTTCAATTTGCGAAGCTCAGTGTTTGTACTAAAGCAGCATTGCTGTGGCTGCGCAGAGTTCCTCTATCGCCACCTTTCCCTTGCCAGCTCTTTCACCAGAGTAATTTTACTTGATTAAGAATTTAATTTCCCAAAACTGCCACAAGACTTATTGTTCTGGTATCTGCCTCTTGTCAGGTTTCTTTCTCATTGTTACAAATTAGAAAGGTTTGGGTTGGAAAGGACATTAAAATCATCCAGTTCCAACCCCCTGCCATGGGCAGGGACACCTCTCACTAGACCATGTCACCCAAGGCTCTGTCCAGCCTGGCCTTGACCGCCACCAGGGATGGAACAAATACCACTTCTTTGAACAGCCTGTGCTAGCGCCTCAGCACCGTCACAGTAAAGAACTTCTTCCTTATATCTAACCTGAACTTCCCCTGTTTCAGTTTGAACCCATCACCTCTTGTCCTATTGCTGCTGTCCCTGATGATGGCCCTGTCCAGCATGCTTGAATCACAGGGGTTTTAAGATTAATAACTCTGAATGTTTAGTTTATGTAAAGTGGATGATCTGTAATAGAAAGTCTGTTTTTTTCCATGATAAAAATAAGCCTTAAGACAGTATACTGGCACTTCATTATTCAATACCCAGTTTATGTTAATGCATATCTTTAAAATGGAGCTCCTGATGGTCCCAGTCATCATATGAAGTCTGAAACATTTTCATAATTCAAGTTACCATCTAGCAAATGGGTGAGGAGCTTCTGATATTTATTATTTGGATGTTCTGGTGTATGAGTCTTCATGCTTTAATTCATTCTTCCCTTGATAGATCTTTAAAACTAAAATCCAGGTATGCATTTTCTGATGCTTTGAAACGCTGTCTCTGTGAAAGCATCATCTGTGTTCATGAAGGGAGTCTCTGAAAAACAGGAATGAAGCAAATAATGTATGTTGGGGTATGAATTTTGGGAGGTTTCCTTGGACAGGGCATCACCCCAAGCTCCAGTGGCCTGTGGTTCCTTTGCAGCAGTCCTCACCATGCTGTAAAACCATCATAGTAGGAACCTTATTGCTAAGAGAAGCATTCTTACATCTGTTTGTCTTCTGTCACATTTAAAAGTGAGTGATGGGTGTTATGCAGTGCTTGAACAAGAAGTTGGGGCAGCTCAATCACTTTGAGCACAGCAGCTGTGTTTTGTGATTGTGACTTACGCTTTTTTCTTTGATAGAAAGGGTAATAACGCTCTATCCTCTCCTTTCCACACCAAATTCAGTATTTTGTAACTATGCTTCATGGTTGGGTGCTGTAATACTCCTTATACAAGATAGTTTGATTTTACAGTCTTAATTTGATGCAGTAGTCCAGAAGGTGAATTCAGATCAACAGTTGTAATGCTTAGTTTTTCCTCTAGAAGTTCAATTCACATCCCTCAGTTCTGTAGCTAACACATACGTGTCTGTTTTCTACGACAGAAATATAGGTTGACTGCTTATCGGGTCAGTGCTGCTTCTTAATAAACAGCACTTATCTCTTTGAAACAACACCCTGCCCTAGATAAGTTTGTCTGGGGAGTTGAGCCAGAAATAGCTGCTTGGTTTTTATTGGATGGTAAAAAAGAAATCATTGGAAAAGAGGATGTTTAGCATGAAACTAGAGGGTGGTAGTTGTTCTGTGTTTGGAACAGCTTGGGTCTTGGGTTTTTCCTTCCCTCACATGTACAGGTTGACGAAGTGCGTGATCACATCTTTCCCCAGGAGTGTGCTGCTCTCAGCATTTCTTGTTATTCTCAGAAGTGAATATATGCCCTCATTTGTATTTACTGTTTGTCACTAAACTCCAGTGGAGGAATGTAATGATGTTGTTGAGCAACATGTATTTGTGTTGATCCCTGAATGCTTACAGATAGAGTAGCTTCATTACACCCCTGTGAGAAGTACTAATCAATCCCATTTTAATGCAGAGAGGAGGAGGTGTTGCTTAATTAAGAAACTGCTTAATTTTGCAGCATAAACAGGTTGGGGGGGGTCCCCCCCCTCAATGACGCTTTTCTTTATACTTCCAAATCTTGTAAGCTTCTTTTTTCTGTATTTCTGAAAACTAGTCATTACAGACTGAATTTGGCACAGAAAAAGGAAATGGAATTGGGATGTGGCAGTAGGTAAGGGAGTGTTAGAAGGCATAGAAATAGATAGCAGAGAGAAAGAAAGTGCTTACTATTGATAATAGCTGACCAGGTGATGGTGGTAATGCAGCCAGGATGCAGTGTGTGCAGAAAATGAAATATTAATATACAAATGCCAGGAGCCTGGGCAGAAAACTGAAATGGGGATTATGGAATCACCAAATCCATGGATCACAAAAAAACATAGAATAATGTTAATGACTAGGACTTGGTTTTCAAATGGGAACATTCTGTTACGGAAAGATGGAAGTGCAAGATGGAAGTGTAAGTGTAGTGATGAACTGCAAAGGATGAAGCAGGAGAATGGCTGAAATCATTGGTGGGAGCCCCTTTTGATGGTAAATCATGGTAAAAGATGATGGTAAACAAGAGTCTGGTGGAGTAGAAGTGGGTGCTTCTTGTACATCCACTAAATCTGATTTGGAGGTGGGTAATAGAAACCTTTGTGATATTGCAAGTATCAGTATTTGTGGGAGTATTTTTTTGTTGCTTTCCAGCTGCTGATGCTGTAAATAACTTGGTTACTTGTCAGATCCGCAGCAGAAGGTTCTTTCCACTTAATGACGCAGAAACGCTGTGAATTTATCGTGCCGAGCAGAGGCATGTGGTGACTGGGGGGACCACCTGAGGGAGTTAATCACCTTCAGAATAATATGTGAAGTAAGCAGAGGTCCTGTAAGTGTTGGGAAAAGATGAGAAACCCGTGTCTTGGAAGTCAGGATGTGCAGGAATTCATGAAAATAAAAACTCCTAAAGATTGAGCTGAATTCGAGTCAGCAAAGTATTTCAGTTTGCTTTCAGGGATGTGAATGGGAAAGGTGAGATGCAGATGGGCTGCTTGCGGTGAGCACTGAGTTATAGGTAGGAGCTTTTGTTTGAAAACTAAGGCGTTTAGGCTCATTTTTCAGTACAGGTGTTGACACTGCAAAGGCAAGATGGATAACTTGTAAGAATAATACTAAAATGAGAACTGCAGTGTTTGCACTGAAAGCAAAACTAAAGGAGTTGGTGGACTTAAATTGGGGAGGCGGAAAAAGCCTTTATCACAGAAACGTGACGTTTTAGGTCATGGAAATACAAAAATTTAGCAGCAAACATCTTGTACATATTGATTGAGGTAGTATTGGAGGATCACAGACTTTAATGGCAATGCTGAGGAAAGGGAGGGGAAAAAAACCCAAATTGAACCTCTGTAATGTGACATCAGAAGGGTGTATGCCTCGGAATGCATTTGGAAGACCTGAAACAAGCTTCCCAAAAGTAAAATAAATGAGAAAACCCAAGAATTTTTTAAACAAAATAACTAACAGCCCCTCCTGTCATATCCCCAGTATCAAACCAGACTGTCTGGATCCTGATGAGATACCTGTATGTGAGGAGGTTGGTGCTGAAAGTCAGATTAGTAGAATGGTAAAAACAAATGAGGAGGCTGAGACCCCCAACACAAGAGGGATGTGGAGCTGTTGGAGGGAGTGCAGAGGAGGCCATGTGGATGCTGCAAGGGCTGGGGCAGCTCTGCTCTGGAGCCAGGCTGAGAGAGCTGGGCTGGTTCAGCCTGGAGAAGAGAAGGCTCCTTAAGGGGAGACCTTGGAGCAGCTCCAGTGCCTAAAGGGGCTACAGGAAACCTAGAGAGGGGCCTTGGACAAAGGCATGTAGGGACAGGACAAGGGGAATGGCTGGACATTATAAACAAAAAGGACAAGGTTAATAAATAAAAGGACAAGGTTAAAACTGCCAGAAGGGAGATTGAGATGAGACATTAGGAAGTAATCTTTTCCCTGTGAGGGTGCTGAGGTGCTGGCACAGGGTGCCCAGAGAAGCTGTGGCTGCCCCATCTGTGGCAGTGTTCAAGGCCAGGTTGGACACAGGGGCTTGGAGCAAGCTGCTCTAGTGGAAGGTGTCCCTGCCCGTGTCAGGGGGTTGGAACTGGATGAGCTTTTGAGGTCCCCTCAGCCTAAACCATTCCATGATTCTGTCATGAGTAGGAATTTGACCATGGGGAGTGTTGAAGGTTAAAAAGGGAAATGATGCTGCTGAGGTTGGGAATGATCTTGTTCATTGTTTCATTAATGATCTTTACATAAATGTTAGGAAAAAGTACCTGAAATTTCATCATGGGACATATGAGGCCTTGTCCACACAAGGAGGACCTGAGCATCATACAGACAAAAGCAGGATAATAGGTGATGGGTTAAAAAAAGATCTACTAAAGCTGGGAGTTAATAGTGAAGTGGGAGGTGGGCACGTGTCTGACTGGCCACTGATGGCCAGAAGCTGCTGTTACAGGGCAGTGGTACAACAGGTAAATGCAGTTTAGGGCTTATTAACTTTATTTCCAGTTCCGAGATGAAAGTATCAGTCTGGTTGTGCTGGACCTTGATGGGACCTCATGTAGAATAACAGTTGCCCTTGTTCAGGAAAGGTGAGCTTTAGAAAGAGCTGGAAGGATGAGAACGAAGCCTTGTTTGTGAGAAGATGCTAGTAGAAGTAGTACAGACTAAAATGAAGACTTAAATGAGCATTTGTTTAAGATCTTAAAATACAACAAGGAATATTTAATCTTAAGGTCAATGAGCGTAACCTGGCAGTGAATAAATAAAAATGGAAGGATGTTTCTGAGCATGAGAGCACCACAGTTCTGGAACAGCTTTCCAGTAGGGAAAGCAGGGGTGGAAAGGTGGTGATTGATGTGTTAATGAAGGGATGTGTATTATTTCTAGTGGTAGCAGAGGACTGAATCGGATAAACCCAGGAAACCACACCTCGAGGCTTACATAAAAAACGAGAAGCCTCCTGTGTTGTTTCACATGTGAAGATTTTGCTGCAAGTTGTTACTGCTGTAGAGGATGGAAACGCTGAGTACTGATGCTGCAGGAGTTTTGGGTACTCAGTTGGTGCCTTATGTGCTTCTCTGTGAATTTTTAGTGGAATTTCCTAGATTGAAACAACCACAAGCAGCTATTTTGCTTCTGCTTCACATTGTCTAATCTACAGCTGATGTTTGAGCTCAGTAATACAGTACAGCAGACTATTTGCTCTATTTCCTTTCTGTTTAAAGGAAGCAATAAGGTACAGTTTAATTCCAATGCATATAATTTTCCAGAGAGCTGCGATGTGTAGGAACAGCTCCTGTGCTGTATTCCCCTCTTTGACAGGCTGTGCAGTATGGTTGTTAGAGCAAAATATATATATATATTGCTGAAATGCATGCATTGTAGTTGCTTTAGATGCATGTAACTCATCCAAATGTGGTTGCAGAGGTGGTTTAAGTGGTAGAACTCCGTTTTTATAGGTGTTTGCTCAAATAAGTGTGGTTAGGTGAATCGCTTTGGTGTGTGGTTTGAAAGTGAGGTTCTTCCCTGCAACAGAGATCTGGTTCTCACTTGCCAGCGCCCACTTGGTCTCTAAAATTCCTATACTTGTAGTATAGGAAAATGCAACTGATTTTAAGATTTTGTTCAGTAATGAGGGCTTGGTGAGCTACCATAGGAAGAAGATGGTATTCATGGACTCTTGATAGCAGTGGATTCTTTTGAGTCGTGGTTTTCCCCCAGTTTTTACATTGTTTAACAAAAATTACTGGTTTAAATGTGCTGTGCTTCATTGTTCAAGTAGCCTGTAAACGTGTTTAACTGCCAGTGTGGTATAACTGATAGCTAATTTGTTCTTGATTTATTTTCAGTGCTTGCACCTCCTCCACCGTTGCCACCACCAGTACAGGGATATGCCTTTAAACCCCCTCCTCGACCAGATTTTGGCACTTCTGGGAGAACAATCAAACTGCAGGCCAACTTCTTTGAGATGGACATTCCTAAAATAGATATCTACCATTACGAATTGGATATAAAGCCAGAAAAATGCCCTAGAAGAGTTAACAGGTAATAACTCTGCTTTCCTTTCCCTCAGTTTTCCTTTGAAATGCTGGAGAGTGTGTTGTCTTCATTGATGGCTTGGAGAATCTGTCTGTCTTCAGTTGTTGATAGCTTCCAACTTGGCATATCCATCAACAGGCTTCAAGTCTTTCTGTACCAAGTCAGGATTTCAGTGCTAATCATCCCTTATTTTGATTGAACTTGTCAGCATCTTAAGATGTTGCTGATGAAAGCCACTGTGACAGATGGATGAAGTGTACTAACTCTAGTGGAGCGAGGTCAGTATAAGCCAACTTGATAAATATGATTCTTTGCATTGCTTGGTTAAATATTGAGTGCAGTTGGCTGACAAGGCCTTCAGCAGGGAGCTGGTGTTACCAGCTTGTTTTTCTAACTTCCCTTCCTGCTGACAAGGGGAGGCAAAACCCACTTGTTTGTGCTGCTGCAATAAGATGGTGGAGGGATTAAATTAGGTGAGAAATTATCCTTCCTTAGTGGATTCTATATAAGAAAAAGATATGCTTCTGAAAACAGATAGCAAGGTGAAAGCATGGATCAGTTGGTGAAGGAAACGAGTAATTAGGTCTTGCATTTTGCATATGTGCCCTATTAGTCAGTGTGGCAACCTCATTGACTTGAAAAAGTGGTGTTGCCAGAAGTGAAACTTGAAAACAAGACTTGGCAATAACTAGAAACCACAAGTGTCATCATCGTAGCTACCTACATCTTGACTGTGGAGGATCGGAATGGTGTGTTTCTGTATTCAAGAGCAAAACCTTTCCTAATTAAGAAAAAGGCCACATGGGTGGGATATGCAGTCATGAACGTGAGCAAAGCCTGGAGGCACTCGAATGCCAAGGTTTTCTTAATGTGAATTAAGAAACTGGAGTACATTATCAGTTGTGATATTAAAGAATCAGTAATGATACATTTTCATAAAACAGCACCACTGCTCTTTGCTGCCCTTTTTTGATCTATTATCAGTTTAATTTTTAAGCTAGTTGAGAAGCAAATTCAGTTTTAAAAGCAAACACTTGTAAATGTATTAAGCCAATCTCTCTCTTTGCCCAGGGGCAGCCCTGCTAATTATACTGAGCTACTGTTACCACATTGGAGCACTGAAAAGTGTTTGTAGCAGTCATTTTTTCATATTGGGAGCCATGAGGGCTTTGCTTTCATTAACTGATGCCCCTGCCACCAGCTCCAGCCCTGGCAATTGCTGCTGTCTGATGCAGATTGCCATGCTTTGTAGCTTCTCTGGGAGCTGAGCTGCACCGCTCCTGTGTATGTTGTAGCTGAGTGTGGTCATCCCTATGATGGTCCAGCATGTGGGTACTTGCTCACCAGTGCAGAGAGCTTAATCATTAAATCATAAAGCATTTTTTCTCATTGAAGAGGCAGATTATATTCAGTAGCAAGTTCTTTCTCAACTGACAGCTTCTGACCTGCTCTGCTTTGTCAGGTTAATCACTCCCTCTGTTGTGGTAACAGGAGCAAGTATAAATCTACATATATTAAATGCCTTTTGCAGTAGGCAAAGATGTCATAAATGCATTTGTCAGTGGTATGGTGCATATTTCTCAGTGCAGTGTGGGAAGAATACAAATTGGATTCATTTAATGAAGTGTATGTTTTATTTCTTTTATGTGCTTATGGCTCTGTGTGTCCTGTAGATGTACATGTACTCACCTACACCTGCGTTTGTGAGCTGTGATCTTTCAGTCCTACATGGTACCTGTATTTTTGTGTGTCCTTTTGCGTATGTATATAGAGTTATGCAGGATGCACATGCAGTGCAATTCTAAATTCTGTTTGTTTATCTGGCTTATGTTTTTCTAGTATTTTTGGTTATATAATTCAGATGTATATTTATAGTAAATAGTTCTTGTCATTACTTTATATCTTGTATCCTTTAGAAAGGATAGAGGGAGATTTTGCGTTCATTTACACTGCTCCCTCATCTGCCCCAGCTTTGTCCTGTAGTTCTATTCTACAATTTACTACAGCTTGGACTAAGGCCATGCAGACCTGCTGCAGCGATGTGTACATGGAAGTTCCTCACTGATGAGACAGGAGCTGGAGCAGGACCGGAAAACACACGGCTGAGACAGCATGGTGTTGTGCCAGATTAATACAGTCTGGCTACAGTTCTTCATGTGTTGCAGAAAGGCTAGATCTATTTGCATAGCTAGATAGAGTGGGCAGTGTCGGTTTGGTTCTGCCCTGTGGATGCCCTTGGTTTAATTCAGGAGGACAGCGAGGACTCATCCAAGGTTCAAGATGAACTCTGCCCCATGTTCTTGGTGTGTTTGCATGATCTTGCTAGAATTAGTAAGTCCCAAAGAGCCTAAGTTAGTGAATTGGTGTAAGTCTGTCTTCTTTTAACTTCACATAGAGAAATAACTTAGTTTTTATTACGCTTTCTTCATCCACAGCTGAGAACCACCATTGCTAAATGTGGTTTAAAGCTTGAAAAGCTTGAGCAGAAGTGTTCATTTTTATATGAAGTAGTTCACAATCGGAAGAACTTGCTCAGTGAGAGAATGGGTTTTCCATTGCTCAATCCTTAACTCAAGCTTGAAAAATACCTCCTACCTCCCACCCTCCGCATTAGGTACTTGTTCAGTCAGACGTTGCAGGCCTGAGGCAGATATTACTGGGTCAGGTTTTACTCGTACTTCTCTGGAGGTCAGACAAGTTTCTTTCAGCGGTCACATCTTGTCTTAAAGCCTTCAGATACAGCAAATGAATTGTCAATTAAAACAGTCTTCCCTCTTTTCTTGAATGAAATCAGAGTTTCATCTCAGAATTTTGCTATAATATCTAACTGAATGCTGGGTTAATGACCTTTCCAACCCAAGGCATGTGAAATAGTCACCTGCAGCATCTCTGAGCTGCTATTTGACAGCAGCACTGAAGAAACAGTGATTTCCATTCTATGTCACTCTCACTGCTTAATGCCCTTTTGCTCCAAGCTGTGCATTAAGGATCTTGTAGGCAGCACATTGCAGACTGCTGATGGCTTTCAGATTTTACAGCCTGAAGGATGTCTTTCTGGGACATTTTGAGCAAGGACCTTTGGCATCAAAGGGTGTTGTTTTACCAACAGCCCTCTCATCAGCTGGTTAACTGCTTTGCATGACCAGTGTGTAAACACTGTGGTTTCACAAGGACTTTGTGAGTGGTTACCTCATTCATACAAACAGCCAACCTAATTCCACTACGGTTAAATGAATGCGTGTTTTCAGTATGCACAGGTCCCAGTGACTGTGTGTAACCAGTTTTGGTGGATGGAGCCCAGTTTTGCTGCTTACATGAAAATACCGCATTTAAAAGTGATCTTTCTCAGTGCAATGCAAAAAGTTTGCATATCACTCATCGTAGGTTTATCATCCTTACACATAAGGCTGTAAGCTTGGATTTGAAAGCTTCTCCAGCTGCTGAGCTTTTGGTCAGTGATCCTCTGCAGAAAGGGCTGTAGGATGGGGAGCAGAAGCCCCAGGAGAATACCAAGCACCTCTCATTTTGAATTTGAGAGAGCACAAACTTTTGCTTTACCACTTTCAGTAGATCACAAAAAAGAGGAAGGAAAGTTTCAATCTGAAACAGCTAAAAATAGTGGCTTTAAGAAAACAGTTTAGTCTGTAAAAAGGTTGCTTTGATTCAGATCAAACAAATCTTGCCTTTAATACCGTGCGGTGGACAGCCCTTTCATTTACCTAATGCCTCTATTCATAAATATTAGTGTTAGTGGCATCTGCTTCTTAACATTAGAAGTCAAAAGCTGAATTAACATATTCTTTTTATATTTTCAGAGAAATAGTGGAGCATATGGTTCAGCACTTTAAAACCCAGATTTTTGGGGATCGCAAACCAGTGTTTGATGGAAGAAAAAACCTTTATACCGCTATGCCGCTTCCCATTGGGAGAGATAAAGTAAGTTTTAAATAGAAAAGTTTCCAGTTGGAGATTTTAATGTAATATTTGTGGAGCTTTTCTAACAGCTGATAAAAACTGATTTTATGTTTCTGGAATAGACGTATCCTTTGTTGTTGCTTTGCTCAGAGTGTGGCTTGCCAGGCCGGGAAGCGTGAACTTGTTGCAGTCAAAGGCGGTCACTCCTCTCTCCATGTCCTTCTTTACTCCCTCTCTTTCTCCCCACTTGCATGGTTTCTGCTGGTTTGCTGAGCTGGATCAACTACCCAAGGCAGTGGACAGGCTCCAAACTGGCACTACAGGGAAAGTGGAAGCACAGTTGGGTTTGGAAGAGGGGAGCAGAAGATACTGTGTCAGCTCCTTAAACTCATCAAAGCCCACTGTAAACTGATTCTTGCTCTCCACTAGCTGGGAGAAACAGGCAATAAAGGGATGCAGGAGTATGGAACCTCTTCCGTAATCCTTTATGATGTGAAAGCCGCATTAATTTAAACTGCACAGGTTGAGACCTGCTACCTTAGCCCTGGACAGTTGAAGAGGGCTTGTGTGTTCTGTATGTGGGGCAGTGGCCTCTCTGGTCACTCTGGTTGTAGCAGTGAAGGGTACCCCCATCTGTGCCCATTGACTGGTGAAGGGGCTGTGTTGGAACATACAAACACACAAACCCTATAAAATAATTAAGCCTACGCATCTGTGATCTAGTATCAGGTTGGATTTTCTGTGGCCTTGTTTATTTAGGTGAACACTTGAGGATAGTCCTTCTTGTTACAAGTTTGTAGCACAGTAATTCCCATTTTACCCTTCTGCTGCGGGTGCAAGGTGAGGCCTGCACAGTTACAATGGAAGATTGTCCTATCCCATAGATTTGACTGCCACATAGGTAGAAAAAAGTAAAAAGTAAGAGAGAAAGGTAAATAGCAATGTTGAAACTTGCTTATGTGATTAGAACTGTGAAAAGAGCTTAGATCACCCAAAATTCAGTAGCAGCATGCTGTAACATACCTCTTGCTATCATTTGCTGTCTCATGTTGTATCCCTGTGCAGTGCTACCTGTATTAAGCTCTTGACCTCATATGTGTAAATTTAATTTCCCCCAAATATATTTAAATGACTGTCATGCAGTAAAGGTCAGTCTCTATTCCAATCTTTGTTATTTTTCCTTAACTGATAAGGTGACATCTGGGAAAACTCTAAGGGAATCATTAAAAGTATTAGAGACAATTTTTTATCCCCACTTCCACATACTGTATTCCAGTTCCTACAGATTTGCCACATAAAGCTGCAAAGTATTTGCCAAAGGTGAAATGACACTTGGTGTCTCTCTAAGGGTTTAAACAAGTCCTCTAGCTGCACACAATAACCTCATAACTGTAATACTTTCCAAGTTGTGGTTGACTGCCCACATAGTTGACAACAAGTTGGAAGTTCTGCATTAAATAAGTAAAGGCAGATGAAAAATGGTTTATGGAGGATAAACAAACTGAGATCAAAATAATCCTTGGATCTGATGAAAGTGTGACCCTACTCTGATTAGGAGCTATGTAAGATGCCTTCCTCCTTCTCCTGTTCCTTCTGTGCCTGAATGTTGCTGATCAAACAGGGCTTGACTCTTGATGCTTTGGATTTTAAAGCCCAGATCTGTTAAATCATATACATGGTAAAAATGAAGTCGAATGACAGTGTGTCAGCATGAAGTCCTTTTGATGCCCCAGTACCTTTGCATCCATGCGTATGAATGGTGCAAGGTAACTTGTACCTGGGAAGAGGCTGACTTGAATGATTCTGTTCACCATTTTCGGTGGGACAGAATTACCCAGCCAGAGAGATGATCATTTTCAAGAGGTGGTCATTGAGGAGTCTTCATAGTGGAGGTTAAGACAAGATGGTTCAGAGAGTTTCATCTGTATCTCATTTCTAGGCTTACTTTTAATAAACTCCTGTTTTTCCCTGTTGCCCATGGGACGTAGGACTTGGGTTGTTCAGCCATACATATATTAATGTTATTACCCTGGAGCAAAGAGCTAATGGAGATAAATCTTCAGCTGGTTTAAATAGGATGTGGGGAAATGTAGCTTAATGAGGGAAACTTTTAAATGGTGCTAAATTGGTTTAAGCATGGTTTAAACCAGTATAAAGCTTGTAGGTATTAGGACTTTCCTCCATCACAATTAGATTAAGTTCTGTTGGTGGGTTTTTTTGGCTGTTCTGTACATAACAAATGTAGCAAGTTTGTTGCACATCTGATTATATTTAGGATCATACTGAGAAGATTCATGAACCTACAGTGATTAATAGACGATCCTTAACCTCAGCGGGAGAAGACCTTGATTTACTTGTGGTGTACATCGCTAGTGGAAGAATTGATGCTGAACAGAATGCTGACACCAAATTGCAGACATGTTTCCCTCCTGTTGCTCTTTAACTTAATTGATGAACTCTGTCCTCATCTCTTGTCAGTAGTGGCTGTTCTGGGGTTAGTTTGGTTCTTTTGTCCTTGCTGACAACCCTGCTTCTTTTGCAACTTCTATTGCCTATTCTCTGCCTGGCCTTCATGGTTGCCATCTCTGGTTTCATCCTTCCATGTTGTACCTTATTTTCACTCTTTAATTCCTTCGTTTCTTTAGACCTTTTGAAACAAATATGGAGTATGTAAGTAGTAACAGAATATTTTCTTAGTTTTTGAAGAGTGTTTTCAGTCTAGCAACGGGAATAGAAATTCTCCAGTCTTGGGTCTTTTATTTCCTCCAGGGCCATGGGTACTGCAACACAGGTAGTCCTGTTCTACATCTTTTCTCATGTCATTGCAATGAAGGGGTTCTGTAAATTGAAATCAGGAGGGGGAGAAAAATAAAAGTAAATCTTTTTTTTTAGATTAAGGATACCAAAGCTGTTAATAATCAGAGCAGTTTTGCATTAACAGTATCAGGAGTAATGAAAAATGAAACTTGATTTGGAAGAGGAGAGAAGTTTAGAGGACAGTGCAGTTCAGGTATGACAGACATCTTCTATCTGCTCTAAATAAGATGCAAATTGAAGATCTTTTGATGGTGTTTGTGGGAAATGAATGCTTCACAGAAAACTTCCAGCCTTTGTCAGCTGAAAACCTGTACCTTTATTTGCACAGCTTTCCAGCAGAGTTAACCTGCTGGGCCAGATCCAGAGCAGTGACCCCACAGTTAGAGCCTCCAGTTCCCGTTGCCTTTCCACTGCCATACAGCTCCTTCTTCTGCTCAAGTCTCCTGGTGAATGGTGTTTGTACAGGAGGAGGGATGTGGCTGTAATACTAATTTTGTGTGCCCACTCTAAATTGTGAACCTGTCTTGTTGCATACAGGAAGGCTTGTTATTTGTGTTTTATCTTTCCTTCCTGTTGTTCGGGGAAGCTAACTGTCACAGAACACCAGATGATTGAATATATTAGCTTGCTGTTACCCATGTATTATATTTGCTAGCCCACTAATTACAGTTTGCCTGTTAAGTGAATGCCTTCTGTATTTAAATTGTGAGCTCCCTAGGACAGGAAAATTCACTGGTTTTGGTTATATCCAGCACAAAGGATACTGTGATCTTGTTATTGCTTGTAGTCACTCTCAGGACTGCTCATCGCTTCAGAAAAGCCTTAATTTTAGTCAGTTTAAGAACTTTGTGGTGCTCAGGCTTGCTTTGTTTTAATAAAGAGGAGAAATCCGCATTACAACTAATTACAAGTCATTGGCTGAAGTACTTTACCAACGTGTAGTTTGAAAGTGGTTTTTAGACACAAAATTCAAAGTAGGGCATGACACGTCAAAGGAGTGCCCCTGTTTGCTGCCTGATAGCATCACTGCATTGCTACTACTTTGGGGCCATCATTTATTCTTTCTTTGGTATTTAAAAATGACAGGGTTTGGGGTTGATGGGTTGGGGGGGGGGTTGTTGTTTTGTTTGGGTGGTGGTATTTGGCTTTTTTCTCCTTGAAAGGTCCTGTTGAATTGTATTTTCTTCTGTTTAAACTATGTCTACAGTAACAGTATTTAAAGCCCTCTGGTGCTCTAGAGAGTGAACACCAGAAATACATGAATCTTGGCAGGTTGTGACAGACTGTGTTTTACTTTAGATGTGCAGGAGCTGACTTGAGCAGTGATGCATTGCAATGTGTTAGGTATCTGAAATCAGATTATCGGATCTTCACAGAGACCTCCCAGTTGATATGCAAGTTGATTCCAAATTATAATGTTGACTCAAAGGAGGAGGTAGATGCCAGCTGGGAAGCATGCCAGCTTTCTGAAATACACCTTTGGAAAGATCTAGCTGTAAAAAGAGGCTGTACCTAATGTATGTTGTTTCTTCATCATTGCTTTTTTTGTCTGTTCCCATGCCTTATAGCGCTGTTCAGAGGAATCCATCATCTCTTCCCTTTTCCCCTTTAAATGGAAAGAATCATCTTGGTTTGTTGTTTGGCATTGTTGCAGGTGGAGCTGGAGGTCACGCTGCCAGGAGAAGGAAAGGACAGAATATTTAAGGTGGCTATAAAGTGGATGTCCTGTGTGAGTTTGCAGGCGTTACACGATGCGCTTTCTGGACGGCTGCCGGGTGTCCCATTTGAAACCATCCAGGCCCTGGATGTAGTGATGAGGCACTTGCCTTCCATGAGGTGAGAGGAAGACCTTGACTTTGTTTAGGTGGTGGTTTCGTTACTTGAATTGCTTTAGTGCCTTTTTGAGTAGGATGTGCTTTCATAGCTCAACCAAAACAATAGCTGTCTAGCAGATGGCATGCTCAGGCAAGAGGCAGCGCAGTGATTTTCTGCTCATCCAGTGGAATTAGTAGCCTCCAACCTTGGACACAAGACGCTTCCCCACTGGTGTTCAGTCTGTGTGCTCTCTGGTGAGGGCTGCCCTGCCATCTCACTCAGACCCACTTCTCTGTACACCTCAGAGAGGGAAGCCCTCCCTGGGTGGAAAGTAGTTGGAGATTGGTAGATGCGTGAGGGTGGCTTTAAAACTTGTTACCCTATTCTCTATGCCCTTGGGCAGATGTTACTGCCAGTTTTGTATAAAGGACACTGTGCTATTGGGGAACATTAATGTCACTCAGTATAGATATTTTTATAGAAAGGAAAATAATTGGGGTTTTTTTCTTTCCAAGCAAGTGGAATCTGCAGCATTTGCAGCCAAACCCAAGAGATAGTGGGTTTAATTCAGCTGCCATCAAACAAGTTGCTGAAGACCACTGTTCAAACTGCATTCAGTTGGAAAGTAAAGAACAAAGGAGGGCTGAACTTTCCTATTTTGAAGGGCTGAACATGGAAAATGAGTTACATTTACGTAAACGTCTTTAAATAGCCGTATGGTACATTGACTTTATCTGCACATTGGGGATTAAAAAAAATCACTTTAGTCAAGTTTTGTAACACAGAAAACAGCCCAGATTTGTTAGTCACACATCTTTGTTCAGAGAACCGTATTGGCTCTGAGTTTGATTAGTTTAATGTTAAGTGTGCAGTACTGAATTTCCATGGAGAAAGATGCATCAGAAATATCTGTTAAATCAGTTGTTTTCCCTAGATTTCAGAGGAAGCGGTGCATAAGTAAGGGGAGAGGTTGTTGCAGTGTTGCTTTAATAGCAGAGATGTCTAATTATTTTCTTACTAAAACATAACTGATTTTTCTAATACAGTACCAAATAAAAGTGTAGCTGAATTTGTAATAAGAGTACAAAGGATGTTTTTAGCGGTTTTTGTTTGAAGTAGGGGGTATAATAAGAAGTATACTGAAAATACATTTAAACAATTATGAGTAGTAGTCAGTTTCTTACTGTAACTACCTGGATTTTAAGAGGTGTCCTGACAGGAATCTCAGATTGTTGGTACTGAAACAGTGACATTTCTGTGCTGTTGTGAATAGAAATTTGCATTAGTTGTGGATCTATTACCTTTTTCTTGCTTTAGTTTTATGGTCTGAATCTCTTTCCTCTGTTGCCAGGTATACTCCTGTGGGGCGATCTTTTTTTACAGCATCAGAAGGGTGCTCCAATCCATTGGGTGGTGGCAGAGAAGTTTGGTTTGGCTTCCATCAATCAGTCAGACCTTCATTATGGAAAATGATGTTAAATATTGATGGTAGGTCCTACAAAAATCTTCCCTTTCAGTGGAAAGGCAAAAATTGAGTTCCGTTTGTTTGATTTCTTCAAAGTTTCCTCAGTATTGCTGTAATACAACAGTCATGTTTTTGTCTACAGTGTCTGCAACTGCATTTTACAAAGCACAGCCAGTTATTGAGTTCGTATGTGAAGTTTTGGACTTCAAAAGTATTGAAGAACAACAAAAACCTCTGACAGATTCCCAAAGGGTGAAGTTTACCAAAGAAATAAAAGGTAATAATTAAATAACATCATCAGATAGAACAAAGCAGTTTTATGTAACCGCTACAGGTTCAAATGCATTCTGTAGAGGTCGTCTTATTGGGAGACAGATTATCGTAACACATGCACTTCTTGAGCAAAACTAAGAGGCAGGAATTGTTCTATTACTTGCGTGTATTTTGGGACTTTCAGAAGTCTACCGATCCATGTTATGTTTCAGTCTGCTTGCCCTTTTTTCTTGTTACATTAGTTAATCTCTGTAGTTTGCCACTTTGTGAATATAAGGTAAGTTGGGTCAGTTCAGATAAGGATATGGCTTCAGGTTTGATGCATCACTAGTGCAAAAAGTAAGCATATTTATTTACTGAACCATCCATATTTGGGGCTCAGATACGTAAATTATCACGTATTCAAGAATCTGTTTTTAGTGCAACCATTAAGATGATGTTTTACTCTAAATGATGGGCTGAACTAAACTTTCTAGCAGGTAGATGATTTAGTGAGATTAGTTACTGGCTTGTGACTTGTGCAGGCTTTTCCTCATTCAAGTGTAGGTTTTCTTGACATATGTTCATTTATTACATTTTTTGTGCCTCCCCACCACTTGATGAAGTGTCATGTCAAAGTTAATGACGTGTGTTAGCATTGGAGATCATCTCAGTGCAGAGATACTGCTGAGATCTTTTCAGTACGGAGAACAGCATCCTGTATTATGTCAGTCTCCTTAAAAACATTTGATCTGCCCAAATTAATATTGTATTTAGAAGTTATATTTACTGTACTACTTTACTCTTCATAAGGTACCTCCATGTCTAGAGTAAACAGAACCACAAAAAAAGCCATATTTTTCACTTTTGAAATCTTTTGGAAGTGCCAGTCCCAGTTCCATGATAAAGACGTTCCAGTTCCTGATCTGATGATATCAAAACGTCTATAAAGACCTGGGTTTTATGTGGGATTTGGTTGTGTTGTTTTCTGAATTACCTGATCTTAGATTTTTCCAATTACTGATGCCAAGATTTTCATATTCTAGATTAAACTATAATTTAACAATGTGGTTTTGTGTACTGAGGTATTTCATACATACACTCTCCTGGAAGTAAATTATTGTAATGTTAATTCTAAGAGTAAGTTATTCTAATACGTAATGACTGAATCAAAGAATAGAAGGAGGGAATCTTTCTGGTTTTGTTCACTAAAGGTTTCTTCTGAAAAATCAAAGTCTTTCCTTCATGATGTGTTCAATAGAAAGGACACACGTTAAAAAGGAAAAACTCTATCCTGCAGCTTCCTTGTTGCCTTAAAATGTCCTCAAAACCATGTTTGCCCAATTAGAAGTTAGCAAGAAAACTATAAATAGATCCTGAGTTTGTACAGGTTGTAAATGTTTTCCAAAATAATCAGGCTCTGAATTGCCAGCTGTTGTTGTTTTTTCCATGAGGATTTCCATTCTTCAGATGCAAGTAGCCATTTCCAGTGTGCAGCTAAGCTGGTTGTAAACTGAGGTCACAGTTTATCTTTTAATGAAATGCTGGGCTACAGATTTTGGAGATATTAATAAAAACTTGAAATTATTGAGGGTTTCTGAGCATGAAGCTGCTTATTCACTCTCCCTCTTCTTCCCCCCCTGCTTCTGGAGGGATGGGGAGGAGAACTGGAAAAATGCAACTCCCACGGGTTGGGATAAGAGCAGCCCAGTAACTAAGGTATAACACAAACCACTGCTGCTACCACCAATGATAATAATGATAAGGGAAAT